>CACVCL010027044.1:0-197805 GCA_902729485.2 Mus minutoides
CCCTCCCCCTCCCCTTCTCTGTAACCCAGAGCCTTGTTCATGATGAATAAACATTTTTTTCCCCAGATAGATCTCACCGTGTAGCTCTGGATGGCCTCGAACTCACAGAGTCCTGTCTGCCTCTGCTTCCAGAGTGCTAGGATTAAAGGTGTGAGCCAGTCGGTAAGCTTGGCCCAAGTAAGCATTCTAACAGTGAGCCACACCCTTGTCCTACGATGATGAAATCTTTTTTTTTTAAGTGTGTTTGTGCTTGTGTGTGTGTATGTGCTTGTGTGTGTGTGTGTGTGTGTGTGTGTCTGTGTGGAGTTGTACACGTATGTGTGGATGTGGAGATGCCCATGGTAGGCCAGAAACAACAGATCCCCCTGAAGCTGGAGTAATAGTCGGCTGCCCAAGTTGGCCTTTGGGCACCAAACTCAGGTCTTCTACAAGAGCAGCACACGCTCTTAACCACTGAGCCATCTCTCCATCCCTGGATGATGAACTGTAATCTGATGATTCATTACTGAGGAAATAAACAGGGAGGCTTGGGACTGCTGCTTTACCCTCCTAGGAAGGTCAAACAAGAACGTTTCTCTATGCATCAGCTCTACCAAACTGCCCTGGTTTCCCGGAGAAGATGGAGCTCAAGGCTTTAATGTAGATGTTCCCCATCTAAAATACTCACCTAAACAAAAGAAATATTGTATGCTCTAAATAGGGCTGTGGGCTGTTGCAGACCACATCTGTGACCTTGTCTGGCCCCATTAATTTACAGGGGTGGGAAGCCTCCCTGGAGGGCTGATCAATTTAAATAAAGGTGGTCTTGTTAACCACTGGTAAGGAAAAGGCAAGAAAGGGCTGGACTGTGGCAGAGAGGCACCCTGAGTGCTGGGTGGGGAAGAGAGAAGGGTGAATCTAATCTCTCAGCTGGGTGTGGACAGGACCAAAGAGGTGAACAGTCAGAACAGAGATGCTTCAGGCCAGGGACATAAGTAGCTGGAGAAATGAACAGGCAGGAGGAAGAAACCTAGGTCTAAAACAGATGACATCATTGGCAGAAGCCAAGTCTGAGCAACTGGGACATTTTGTGTCTTAATGAATTGAGGTGTGTGTGTGTGTGTGTGTGTGTGTGTGTGTGTGTGTGTTTGTTTTTGTGCTTATGGAGTAAGTGTGTGCACATGTGGGTACATGTGTGCACGTGTATACAGAGAGACCAGAGGCTGACCTCAGGTGTCCATTCATTTTACACCTTATTTTTTGAGTCATGGTTTCTCTTTGAGCTCAGGGATCTCTGATTGACTAAACTGCCTGACTGGTGAGCTGGGGGGGGGGGGGTTCATATCTGTGTGTGTCCATTTGGAGATGTTTGCACATGCATGCAGTTACCTGTGGAGACCAGAAGATGGTGTCCTATCCTCTGAATGATAGGTGGCCATGAGTCATGTTAATCTGAGTGCAGGGAACTGAACCCAGGTCCTCAGGGAGAGCATCATTGGCGCTCAGTCAATAAGCCGCCTCAATGATCTCACCAGCATGTTTCTTTTTAAACCTGGACACTGGTGATTTGAACTCTGAACCTGAGCCCTCCGGTTTCTGTGTCAGACACTTAATCTACTATGTTTTCTCTCCAGCCCTTGGAGAGTCCCATCTAGCTGAAGACAGATTTTCACAAAGCGTCTGAGAATCTGAGAGTGGGGTTAGCAGAGCCTGTGGAAAGGGTGACAGGTCAGGAGATGAAGTGCAGTCCGGGCTTTTGGGTTTTGCCTATTCACTCTGCTGTGAGCGTTCCACACTCTGCCCCTAGAGCTCCCGAAAAGCTCTACTCCATCCATGGTGGTGGCAGTGGCTTCTTTGTCTTTTCACAGCTCAGAGTGGATGGGACTTCCCATGTCCATAATCACCTAGGTCTCCCTGGGTCACATCGGGTCCCTTGCACCTGACTGGCATTGCTTTCTGCCAGTTCCATCCCTTAGGATTTTGTAGGAAGAGAAAAAGGAGACAGGATCTAGGTCCTTTCTGGCCATCCTGGGCTTGGCATTGAGTTCCTCTTTTTCAGTCTATGTCACTTGAAAAGGGACCAGTGGATTGGGATAAGAGTTAAGATCGTTGAGTTCCCTGGCTCACATGACAGCTGGCCACCTCCATGGTTTCTCAGTGTTTTGAAAAAACTTCATTCCTTTGAGTATTTCCTTGTCAGTATGATAGCCTCCTATGATCCAGAAGCTTCCATTCAAAATCTCTGCCTTCAAGAAGGTTTGGCATCTACCTGGTGCATGTACATCCAAGCAAGTAAGATATTCATACACATAAGATTAAAAAAATTTTTTTTAAAAGAAAATACTGGGAGCTGGAGAGATAGATAGCTCAAGTGGTTGAGAGAACTGGTTGTTCCTACAGAGGATCCAGGTTCAAGTCCCAGGACCTACACAACAGGTCGGATCACTAGTTCCAGGGGATCAGATGCTGTCTTCTAACCTACAAGGGCACCAGCTGCGCATGGTACAGATAGAAGCATGCAGGCAAAATACCCATTCATATAAAATAAAAATAAATCAATCTAAAAAGGAAACAAGTAGCCGGGCAGCGGTGGTGCAAAACACCTTTAATCCCAGCACTTCAAGGCCAACCTGGTCTACAAAGTGAATTCCAGGACAGCCAGAGTTATACAAATAAACTCTGTCTCGAACCCCCTGCCCCCCAACAAACAGACAAACAAACAAAAAAAATGAAGAGAAAAGGTTTTTTTAAAAAAAAAAAAATAGGGGGCTGGTGAGATGGCTCAACGGGTAAGAGCACCCGACTGCTCTTCCGAAGGTGATAAGTTCAAATCCCAGCAACCACATGGTGGCTCACAACCATCCGTAACGAGATCTGGCTCCCTCTTCTGGAGTGTCTGAAGGCAGCTACAGTGTACTCACATATAATAAATAAAATAAATCTTTAAAAAAAAAATAAAATAAAGAAAGAAAAGAAAAAATTTGATGTGACACTGACCCAAACAAAAAAAATTAGTTATCTTGAGACAGGAGAGATGACTCAGCAGTTAAGAGCACTGCCTGGTGCCAAAACAAGACATCAGATCCTCTGGAGCTGACGTCACAGATGGTTGTGGGTTACCATGTGTGTGTGAGAAACCAAAACCAGGTCCTCTGGAAAAGCAGCCAGCGCTCTTAGCTTCGGAGCCATCTCACCGGTCCCAGAATTAACTGTCTGTATTGATGCCCTCATGTGTTAACTCCGATAGGTTTCATTTTCTGTGTTTGTGATCTCTTCAAAGCCTTCCTTTGTGGTGCTGAGGATGCTGGAGATTGAATCCAAAGTCTTGTGACTGCTGGCCAAGTGCTCTTCCACTGATCTATATCCACAGCCATTCTCTAGGGTTTTATCCATGTAAGACCACCTCATCTGTAAAGGCAGAGTCTTGTTTTACCCTCTTTCCTCCACTTTGCCCTGATCAGAATGTCTAGTCCACTAGGAATGGTGTATCAGTTTTCTACTAATTATGCAAAGTACCATGACAGAGGTGACTTATAAAAGAAAGCATTTAATTAGACTTACGCTTTCAGAAGATTAGAGTCCATGGTGGCAGAATGGGAGTCAGAGCCCCAGGAACAGCTGAGAGCGCCCATCTTGATCTGCAAAGCAGTGGGCAGAGAGCAAGAGCATCTCTGTCTGTTGAAACCTCAAAAGCAACCCAGCTCCTTTGACACGCCTCCTCCGAGGCCACGCCTCCTCGTTCTTCCCATACAGTTCCACTAACTGGGGACCAAGTATTCAAATGTAGGGGTTGGGACTTTCATTCAAACCAACACAGGTAGGCTTCCTTGTCTGAGTCCCCCCCCATCTCAGCAAGATGCTTTCAGTATTTTGCCAGCAAGTCTTAGGTAACAAACTGGTTTTCTTTTAAAATTTAACTTTATTAATTTATTGTGTGTGGTGTATGCCTGTGGACACATGAGTCATAGCATGTACATCTTGAGGTCAGAGGACAACGTTGTGGAGTTGGTCCTCTACAGGTTTGTATGGTAAGTTCCTTCACTCACTTCACCATCTCACCAGTACAGAGAACCATCTTCCTTCCTTCCTTCCTTCCTTCCTTCCTTCCTTCCTTCCTTCCTTCCTTCCTTCCTTCTTTCCTTCTTTCCTTCTCTTTCTCTCTCTCTCTCTCTCTCTCTCTCTCTCTCTCTTTCTCCCTCCCTCCCTCCCTCCCCCTCCCCCTCCCCCTCCTCCTCCTTCTTCTCCTCCCACTTTTGGAGACAGGGTTTCTCTGTCTAACAGAGCTCTGGCTGTCCTGCACTCTCTTTGTAGACCAGGCTGGTCTCAAACTCACAGAGATCTGCCTGTCTCTGACTCCTGAGTACTGGGATTCAATGTGTGCTCAGCCCCTCTTTTTTATTTTTTTATTTTTTATTTTTTTTTTTTGGTTTTTTTTCGAGACAGGGTTTCTCTGTATAGCCCTGGCTGTCCTGGAACTCACTCTGTAGACCAGGCTGGCCTCGAACTCAGAAATCCGCCTGCCTCTGCCTCCCGAGTGCTAGGATTAAAGGCGTGCGCCACCACGCCCGGCTAGCCCCTCTTTTTTAAAATTAAGGCTAACTTGAGTTCCTTCTACTCCTAGATTGCTTAGTGATCTTATCCCTCAAGAGTTTAGTGTTGTTTTCTTTTTTTTTTTTTTCCAGCTGGTTTTCAAATATGAATGAGGTTGGTGGTGCATCCTCCCCTCTAAACACACAGTTTTTTCCCCCTAATATTCAGTGCTTTTCTGATACCTCTACCTGATGCTTAGTATTTATTAGAACAAGGTGAGTGTATCTATTCTTATCACCGTGACTTAACAGAATCTCACAGAATAAGGCAAAAAAAAAAAAAAAGGCAAGCTTATGGTTATTAGGCAAAAAGTAAACTGGTCCTTATCCATGGATGGTTTGGAATACACACAGAATCCCAGGAACTGTATAAAAAACTGCAAGATCTTGAGAGGTTGCTCAGTGTTTAAGATCACTGGCTGCTCTTACAGAGGACCAGGGCTTGGTTCTTAGCATCCATACCGGGCAGCTCATAACTGCCAGTAGTTTCTGTTTCAGGGGATCTGATGCCCTTCTCTAGCCCCTACAGACACCTATGCATAAGTGCACATGCATATCACACACACACACACACACACACACACACCTAAAATCAATCTAAAAAGTCCAAAAACAAACTAAATATCTAAAAATCAGCTACAAGTATTAAGTCAGTCTAACAAGGACCTCAATAGAAGATAATACAATAACTAGCTTCCCATGCACCAACAATAAACAGTTAGGAAGTGAATTTTAGAACTTACTATTGGACCAATAAGATGGCTAGAGACACTTGTACACAGGTCTAATGACCTGAATTTCATGAGTTGGCAAGAGAGAACTGACTCCTCTGACTAGTGTGTGTGTGTGTGTGTGTGTGTGTGTGTGTGTGTGTATACACACTAATTTTTTTCAAAAGCCATATTAGTTACAGTGCTGTCACAAAAGCACAAAGATACTAAGAAAAAACTCGAACAATGGATTTATAGCATCCCTATGTGGAAACACTGAGAGAATTTACAAGTCCCTTCTCCAATTCTGAAACACCAAAGGAGTGTCCATCAATCAAATTCAACTCTGATACCAACTATCCAAAACTCCTCAGACCCCACAAATCAAGGCCTCAGTTCTGCAACATCCCAGACTTAGCCCCTAGGCACTAGTGCCATGCACCTGACCATAGATTTAGGGGTTTCCACAACTACTTCCTGACATTCAGTCTTTCAGCAGAGTGACACCCGCCCACCCCCCCACCCCCCCAGTACTTAGCAAAACACTTGGTTTACCATTCTTAACTGTCCGGCATGCACCTGGTAGGAATGGAAGAGACACAAGGGTAACGTACATGGTGAATATATAAATATTTATCACAGATGGACATCATTGTCCCTCCCTGATCGCCATCAGGAGGTGGTATTAGTTGGTTAGTTATGATTTGCAGTTAGTTTTTATTGCTCTGTCCAGAGTGACCAAAGTTAATTGACTCCCATCATCACCGTGGTCATGACTGGTGACATCATCTCAGAGTGGCTGTCCAGGGGGTCACACGGTCGAAGCGTCCCTGGAGTCAAACCGGAGCTGACAGCTGTACAGAGATGCCCTGACCTTGACCATCCTAACATTTGCACTAGCTAAACTGGACAATAGGCCTTCGCTTCCCGATTGCTCAGGTCTGAAACGTTAACATCAACTCCAGAGGATGTCGTGCTTACAACGAAAACTCCGAAGAATTCATTTGAAGAAGCCACTTCGATTAATCTCGGCATCTGGATAAAAAAACGAAATTTGGGACCTCAATTACCTGATTGAGTCCCACACAGCCCTCGCCAGCAGTAATATTAATGAGGGCAGCAATCACTTCTCCCACTCCGAGACCCGATTGCAATTCCATCCCCAGCAATCTGTCCTTCAAGTGCACCGGAAGTGGCTCTATTTTCTCCTCTGTTGGAGAGGCTCAGTTCTGAATCCTTAACCCTCTGTGCTCCGCTGGCTGTAGAAAGCTCACGATGCCGCCGTTCCGTGTGAGTCTGTTCCAGTCAGAAGCAGTTGGGGATAATCACAACCAACACTCACTTGGAAAATAGGCTTCACCATGCCTGTTAATCAACTGAGAAAACTGAGGTGTAAAGACAGTCTAATCCATCCAGTGGTGGCGCCGCCGCCTTTAATCCTGGCACTTGGGAGACAGAGGAAGGCAGATCTCAAGTGAATTTAAGGCCAGCCTGGTCTTCAAAGTGAGTTTTAGGACAGCCAGGTCAAGGATGAGAAGTTTAAGGCCAGCCTGTGGCCAGTGAGGGACAGAGATAAGTCAGGGATACTTGACTTTGCCACCCACCTATGTTCGTTTTCAAAGATTTGCACGTTCCAGGGATGGAAACTTGTCCTTGTTCATGGGAGTGGAGGTTGATAAAGGTGAAGCCTGACTTTGAGGCTTCATGGGGGAAGAAAGCTTTCTGCAGAGAAGACGGGAGGCGGGGCAGCCATTCCACTAGCAACCCAGGCAGCAATCTGTGTCCCTGGCCTCTATTTCTCTGAAGCTCCCCTGTGGTGACCCTTGTCAATTAAACCAGTGGTGAAATATGGGTGGTGTGTTTTTGATCCCGCACCACCTGGCGTGCATCTGGTCAGCTGCCTGGCCACTGGGCATGCCGTCAGAGCGCGCAGAGCCCTCTGAGGAGGTGAATCAGCAGGACAAAGTCCCAGGAGCAAATCAACAGTGGTCAGGTGGTGGAGGCTAAGGCAAGATGGAGAGCCTTCTCCAGCTCTGTATCCCTCAGACGCACCATCTGGCAACTGCTAGCCTGTCAGAGGACAGAGGGCTCTGTGCAAAGGTGAAGAGGGGCAGCCTCCCTGCCTTTGCCATTAAAAAGAAGAGCGGGAAGGGCCTGGTGATGCTCACTTATGATTTCAGTGCACAAAATTAGAGGCAGGTGGACCAAGAGTACCAGTTAAGGGCTGCATGAGACATCCGCTGACTATGGCCTTTGATTTGGGTCTAAGGCATACATGAGACATCTGCTCTCTGGCTATGGTAGTTGGCTAGTTGCTAAGGGCTACACGAGACATCCATTCTCTGACTTTGGCTTTTTTTTTTTTTAAGGGGGGAGGGACTTCATTTTTGTTCTACTTTGATTTTCTGTTACTGTGACAGACACAAGCATTTGTGGAGAAAAGGGTTTATTTCACTTTCCATTCCCGGGACATGGCCTGCCTTTGAGGGAGGTCAGGCGGGAGGGATCCATGGAGGAACATTGGTTGCTAGCCTGCTCCCTGGCTCACTCTGCTAGCTTTCCTATGCAGCCTAGGTTCTTCTGCCTAGAAATGGTGCTGCCCACAGTGGGCTCAGCCCTTTTGTATCAATTATCAACCAAGACAAGCATCTCCTAGACATGGCAACAGGCCAGTCTAACTGGAACCAGCTTTTTTTGACAGCGTTTCCCTTTTCCTCGCTTGCCTTGAGTCGATAATAAAAACGAATTGAGGTAACCTCAAAACTTGCTATGGCTAATAGAACATGAAGGTAAGAAGAATGAGAAATGGGCTTGTGTTTGGGACTGTCCATGGTGCCCTTGTCCTTTGTCATTAAAAGAACAAGCCTTAAGATGGGCAGGGCAAACCAGGCATGGTGACATACACCCTTAACTCCCAGCCTTTGGGAGGTAGAGGCAGAGAGGATCAGGAGTTCCAAGTCAACCTCAGCTACACAGCAAGTTTGAGACTAGCCTGGGCTATATAAGATCCTATCTCAAATAAGAAAGTATTTAAGTAAGTAACAAAAACAGCTAGGCATGGTGGTATATCTCTTTAATCCTAATACTCAGAAGGAGGAAGTAGGCATATCCCTAATGAGTTTGAGGCCAGCCTGGTCTACATTAGCAACTTCCAGGCCAGTCAAGACTGTATAGCGAGACCCTGTCAATAACAGGGTCAACAACAACAACAACATAGCAAGAACAAACAACACAAAGCTATACAAACTGAGCTTAGTGGCACAAGTCCCAGCACTTGTGCTGGATGGTCACATGACAGGAGAATGAGGTGGCTCTAAGCAACTCTAAAATGCACATCTGACATCAGTAAGTGCATTTATCCAAATCTAGGAAAGAATTTTTATCAACTGAAATGGAAGGAAAAAAAAATGGAATAGTTGAATCGAGAGGTCTTCCACACCAGAGGCCTTGGAACTGTCAAGGCTGGGCCTACTTTGCACTGCAGTCTTCGATTTTGTGATAATTCTCTTGGAAAGAGAAAAACACTCTGAGATTCAGATTCATTTATAGAGAAGGTAAGGAAATTATAAAAATCAAGCCAGGGAGGCCGGGAGGCTGATCTGGATCTGCATGTGCTTGCCGTTAAGACCTTGGGACTGACTGGGCAGTGGTGGCACACACTGGTAATCCCAGCACTTGGGAAGGCAGAGGCAGGGGGATCTCTGTGAGTTTGTGGTCAGCCTGGTCTGCAAATCAAATTCTAGAACAGCCAGGGCTATATGGAGAAACCTTGTTTCAAAAAACCAAAACAAACAAAGAAAAAGATCATGGAATCAGTTTCCAGAGAATTCTAGCACCCAGTGGAAAATGGATTCTAGTGCAGACCCCAAGGCTATTTCTGGTACAGAATGAAAGTCTTCACCTATGACCCATGATCTGTATATTTTCACTACAGGGAGGAAGAAAGAGGGGAAAAGGAGAAATGAAGTGCTTTTTTTATTTTTTTAAATCCTGCTCCATTGATTATAGATTATTTCCCTTTCATGTGACATTCTATTATCTCAATTCTGTTCATTTTAATCAGATAACATTAGTTTTAAAATAAACCTTTTATCTGGGGCATGGTCGTGTATGCTTATAATCCCCAGTACTTGAGAGGCTGAGGCAGGAGGATTGCTACAAGTTTGAGGGTAACCTGGTGTATATATTGAGATTCAGAGCAGGGCGACTAGAGTAAGAACCTGTCTCAGACAGACAGACAGACAGACAGTCAGTCAGTCAGAGGAAAAATTGCCTTTTAGAACAGCAAGGTGGCTTGCTTGGGAAGCCTGGGACCTCAGTTTGATCCCCACACCTGAGGTGGCAGTAGAGAGTCAACTGCACAGTTGTCCTTTGAGCACCACACGCATGACATGTGTATGTCATGAACACACACATACGTGTTTAAATGCTGCCTCTTACTAATATTATTTCTTTTGGTGTTATGGTAGGGATGAACCCAGGGCCTCATACATGCTAGGCAAACACCGTGCACTGAGCTACTTCACTAACCCAGAAAGTGGTTCAGTGAAGCATAAAGCATAGGGAACCTTGAAAGTCTTTGCAGATGTTTTCAAGTGATACAGGCTGTGAAGTGCAAAGTCTAGAAAACACCGCCTGGATGACCTCCAGGGACATTTCCAGGCTGATCCTTCTTTATCTTTTCGATTTTTAAACTGGTGAGGTCAAGTGTGGGCGTGGTGGGCCCAAGAACACCCTTGGCCAGCAGATAATTCTGGCAAGGGAGCTGGCAAGGTTGGCTGCCTCTCCTGGGGACAGGAGACAGGCCTCGTAAATTGTACTTTAGATAAAGGCCGAGTAGCTGGCTTTTTCTCTCAGGTCCTTGTTTTTTTGCTGATTCAGGCAACAAGTCAGCTGTGTCCCCTCCATCTCTGTCACGGTGTCACGATGGAGGTTATGTGTCTTGTCTACACGCCCGTCCCAGATGACTTGCCCAGTGGCTAAGCCCAGCTGGTTTTATGTGGATGAAACCTCCTGGCAGACATCAGACCCATTGTCCATCTCGTAGGACACAGGAGCCTGGCTCAGAGGTTACCAAGGCGCACTCTCAACCACCAGGAAGCTAATGGAACAGGCTTCTCGGAGACTCCAGTCCTACTGTTGGGAGGGTATCACTCTGGACTCCCCTGGGCTCCAGTCCTGGACCCTCGGTGAAAGAATTTAGATGCAATGCATTGAGCTCAGTGAAGACAGAGTTTATTAGAGTAAAGCGGGGTATTGCAAGGAACGAACCCAGGAAATAAACACTGGCAGTGCTACCGGGGAGAGTGGACAATGGCCAGCCTACATCTTTACATTTTAAAAAGGGTTTAGTGTGTATGCACAGGGTATGTCTGTGGTTCTCTCATTCTACCTTTCTATAGGTTCTGGGGATTGAACTCAGGTCTCTGGGCTTATGTAGCAGGTGCCTTTATTCACTGAGCCCTTTCAGCAACCTATGTGTAAGTATACTTTTTTTTTTTTTTTTTTTTTTGTTTTTTCGAGACAGGGTTTCTCTGTATAGCTCTGGCTGTCCTGGAACTCACTTTGTAGACCAGGCTGGCCTTGAACTCAGAAATCCGCCTGCCTCTGCCTCCTGAGTGCTGGGATTAAAGGCGTGTGCCACCATGCCCGGCAGTATACATTTTTTAAAAGTATTCTTTTTATATTTTATTTATGAGTACACTGTAGCTGTCTTCAGACACACCAGAAGAGGACATCAGACCCCATTACAAATGGTTGTGAGCCCCCATGTGGGGGCGGGGAATTGAACTCAGGACCTCTAGAAGAGCAGCCAGTGCTCTTAACTTCTGAACTATCTCTTCAGCCCATTAGCATACATTTAAAAATAAAGATTTTATTTGTTTTATGTATATGAATACACTGTATCTGTCTTTATGTATACCAAAAGAGGGCACTGGATCCCATTACAGATGGTTGTGAGCCACCATGTAGTTGCTGGGAACTGAACTCAGGACCTCTGGAAGAACAGCCAGTGTTGTTAACCACTGAGCTGTCTCTACAACCCCCCAAGTATACGTTTTTTAAAGGTAGGATTTTGTGCTATTTCTTAAAGCCTTTAGCATATTCAAGTTGATTGAGGGATGTTTTTCTGTCCAGATAATTGATAGACCTGTGCGGATGGACAGGAGGGGCTACAGTCTGCCTTCGTTCTTTTTCAGAAAGTGCCTTGCCAACTCCTGATCTTGTTGGCTCCTGGAACAAAGTTTTGATGGTTATCCAGTAATTATCAGCAATCAACACAGGATGCCGTGTCTCCTTTCGGGGCCACAGACAGGACTATGATCCTAGGCATTGGCCCACCCTACAGCTCCAGCAGTTTTATAAGCTGCTGAGAGGTTCAGCCGCAGTGACTTCCAGTTCTTTTTTGTTTGTTTGTTTTTGTTTTGTTTTTAATTTTTTAAATTTATTATTTGTAAGTACACTGTAGCTGTCCTCAGATACTCCAGAAGAGGGCATCAGATTTCATTACGGATGGTTGTGAGCCACCATGTGGTTGCTGGGATTTGAACTCTGGACCTTCGGAAGAGCAGTCGACACTCTTAACCACTGAGCCATCTCGCCAGCCCGACTTCCAGTTCTAATAATCTAACTAGCTACTTAACACTAATTATTTCTTTGTAGAACAATTTTATTAAGATATAATTTCTATGCCATACAACTTATGCATAGCTCTTTCTGTTTTGTTTTTGTTTTTGTTTTTAGATATTCCTGGATATGGACAATTTCTCTACTTTAGAACATTTTTACATCTTAAAAAGGCAGCCTCTCCTGGGCCCGGTTGCACACTCTGTCGATCCTGGCACTCTGGAGGTTAAGGCATGAGGATTCAAAGTTCAAGGCCAGCTTGGACTAACTAATGATGCTGTATCCAACCAAACAACAAGACAACCTCTTGCCTTAAGCACTGACGCCCCAGAGTCTCCCAACCCGAGTTCTTCCTGGACATTTGATACAAATACAACCAGGCAGTGTGTGGCCTTTTGTGTTGAGCTCATATCAGCTAGAATAGTGGTCAAAGGGCTTAGGGTTGTAGATTTCTTTCTCCCTTTTGTCTTTAAACTTACATGTTAGACCACTTTCCTTACCAGAGACGTTAGGGTCAGAACTTGAGCCTTAACTGCTTCCAGCGGTCCAGACTTAGTCACCCACCTCCCGGTAGACCAATTAAACAAACAAGTAGTAGTGAACACCAGAAAGGGAAGATTTATTCCATGTGGCCACATTGGGAAGAGGAGCAAAGAAACCCAGTGAACCCCAAGTCCACCTTCAGCGTCCTGCCATGAGGTTCACACAAAAAGCATTGCCTCCTGATGAAGTTGTGGTCTCCCCCCCCCCCCGCCCCCAATGGCTCAGTTCCAGTTTCTCTGACAGGATGACCTGGCAAATGATCAGAACTTGCTGCATAAAATCTCTTCCTGGAAGACAAGTGTGTCCCCCTCTGACTGGTTTCAGGCTTCAGTCTTTTCCTTCCCCAGCATGGGATTCCTAGGGAAATTCTAATTTGTTGGAGTCCATTTTTCCCCCAGTAATCCAATAGCCAGAAAGAAGAGCATCAGTGTCTCTTTAAAATATCCTCCTTTCTGGGCTGAGGGGCGATGGTGGCTCAGGGCTCTTAAGCTTTTCCAGGAGTCCCAGGATTGTTGGGTTTTTGTTTTGTTTTGTTTTGGCTTGTTTTGTTTTTGTTTTCCACCTATTTTTTCTTTATTCTCACATATATTACATCCCAGTTGAAGTTTCTCCTCCCTTGTCTCCTCGCACTTCTACTCCTTCACCTCCCTTCTCCGCCAGATCCACATCTCCTCCATTTCCCTTCACAACACTAGGTAGGCATCCCAGGGATATCAACCAAACATATCAAGTTGCAATAAGGTTAGGCACCTCCCCTCATCTTAAGGCTGGAGCCAGGGAACTCAGCAGGAGGAAAAGGGTCCCAAGAGCAGGCAAAATATTCTTCTGTTCTTCTCTCAGGAGTTTCACAAGAACACCGAGCTACACAATCATGACATAAGCAGAGGACCTATGTTAGACCCGTGCAGGCTCCCTGGCCATCTGATCAGTCTCTGTGAGTCCCTGTGAGCCCTGGTTAGTTGACTGTAGGCTGTGTTCTCCTGGTGTTCTCCATGGTCTCTCTGGCTCCTCCAAACCTTTCTCCTCTCCTCCACAGGACTCCCTGAGCTCTGCCTAATGTTTGGTTATGTAGACCCAGGTTTAAATCTCAGCACCCATATGACAGCTAACTAGATACAAATCTAGTTTCAGGGAATTCAGTACCCTCTTCTGGTCTCTCAGGACATTCCACACATGTGATGCGCAGACACCCATACATATAGAATACAAATAAATAAATCTTTAAAAACTCACACCTCCTGGGATGGTCACACTTTTGACTCATAGCTAAGTTGAGCAGAAAGCAGAGGTTTCCCACACTACCCCATCCCCAGGCTGGCCCAGGCACCATGACTTAACAGCAGCATCTCACACCAGATAGTTTCCGTGGTTACAATGGACAAACCAGCTGAAGTCCATAGATCAAACTGAGATTCAACTGTGAGTTGTGTGCCTGTGCATGCTTCTCTCTCTCTCTCTGTCTCTCTCTCTCTGTCTCTCTCTGTCTCTCTCTCTGTATCTGTGTGTGTGTGTGTGTGTGTGTGTGTGTGTGTAGTTTGTTTTGTTTTGAGGCAGGGACTCATTATGCTGCCCTGGCTGGCCAGCACACTTTATATAAACCAGGCATACCACAAACTCACAGAGATCCCCCTGCCTCTGCCTCTTGAGCATGGAGATTTGAGATGCACATCACCATGCTGGGCCTGTCCACGGGCTTTGCACTTTTGGGGGGACTTTTGATGACTGCATGTATCCACCTTTAAAGTATCAGACAGAAGAGTTTCACTGTCTTGAAGATCTGTGTGCTTTCCCGCCCCTCCCCCATCCAGAGCAACTGCTGATCTTTCCACTGTCTTTTGGCTATTCCTTTTCCGGCACGTGATACAGTTGGAATCCTACAGTTTGTGGTCTTTACACCATAGCTTCTCCCACTTAGGGATATGTCTTCATAGTGTGGTCCCTCATGTATCTTCACCCCAACATAATATCTGATTGTCTGGTGGTGCCACACTTATTTACTCATTCACCTATTGAACAAGGTTTGGTTGCTTCCCCATCTGGGCAACCACACACCTCCTATATGTCGTTCTTTCTCTTGCTTGAATGATATTCCATTGTATAGATATACCACAATCATTCATCCACTTATTTGATGGCTGCCACTAGCTAAGTGGTTTCCTCCTTTTGCCTATTGCGAGGAGTGTTGCTATGAACATTTTTGAAAACTTTGGTTTGAGTGAAAGCTGAACCCATTTTCTATTCTTTGGGTCATATGGGAACTCTATGCTTAACCATGTGGACAAATGCTAGCCTGTTTTCCAAAGTTATTCCGACTTTGCCTTCCCATCAGAAGTAGAGAAGGCTTCTAATCTCTCCATATCCTCCAACATGCTGGTTGCTATTGATTGTTTTATTCTGGCTGTCCCAGTGGAAGTGACAAGGCAGGGATCTCACTGTGCATATTTTTATATTTTCTTGATCACAGAACTTCCTTTCATGTGCTTATTGGCCACTTCTTGGAGAAATGTCCCTCTGTCATCGCTAATTTTTAGATTGGGTTATCTATATCCATATCTATATTGTATCTATCTATCTATCTATCTATCTATCTATCTATCTATCCATCCATCCATCTATTATCTATCTATCTATCATGCTTTCTTGAGGAGGTTTTACTATGAAGCCTTGGCTAGGAACTCACTCTGTAGATAGGCTGGTCTGGAACTTACAGAGTGCTGCCTGCCTCCCAAGCACTGGAATTAAAGGCATATGTCACCACTGTTCTGCATGGGTTATCCTCTTTTATTAATGAGTTGTGAGAGGGTACTGCCCTCTCACACATGTGGTACACAGACATACACACAGGTGAGCACTCAATATTCTAATTTTTTAAATAACCTTTTTTTCCCTTGTTCCGGTCAACCCCGCTCTCTCTGCTCGACCCCGCTCGCTCCGGCCAGCCCCACTTGCTCCCAGCCTTCCCCCGTACGGCCCCCTCACTTGTTCCAGCCAGCCCCGCTCGCTCCGATCGGCTCCGCTTGCTCCGGTTTGGCCCTGCTCTTTCCGGCCGTCCCTGTTCGGCCCCACTCGCTCTGGCCCTGCTAGCTCCGGCATCCCCACTTGCTCTGGCCGTCCCTGTTCGGCTCCGCTCGCTCCGGACAGCCTGGCTTGCTCTGGTTGGTCTCTCCGGTCCAAGGATTCATTTCTTATTATTCTTCATAAGTATGCTGTAGCTGACTTCAGACGCACCAGAGGAGGGCGTCAGATCTTGTTATGGGTGGCTGTAAGCCACCATGTGGTTGCTGGGATTAACCCGCTGAGCCATCTCACCAGCCCCTTTAAATAACTTTTTAAAAATTGTATGTACACTGGTGTTTTGTCTGCATGCGTTTTTTGTGTGAAGGGTGTCACATCTTGGAGTTACAGATAGTTGTGAGCTGCAGGTAAACACTTAAACATACAAGCAAGGAAGAAGTACCAAGGGTGTAGCCCCATGGATAGAATATCTGCTTAGCCTACACAAGGCCTTAGGTTCGATTCCCAGCACTTTGGGCAGCAGGACTACAGAGCAAGTCCAAGGCCAACCTGGATTGCATGAGCCCAGACAAAACAAAACTCTCAGCCGTGTACCTGAGGAACAAGGTCACAGCTGCACCTCACCGAGAGGTGTGAAGGAGCAGGCCAGACAGGACGAGAGCAGGAAAGCCACATTCAGTGAAGGGAGCCTGAAGAGAGATTCCGTCTGAGTTTTGTGGCCTGGAAGGCCATGGTGACTATCAGGAAGAGATCAGGCTTTGGAGTCAGTCTGGCTCTGCCATGCAACACCAGGCAAGTTAGCTTACCACTCCAGGCCTTGGTCTCCTCACCTGTAAAACAGAAGGTCCCAGGAACGCGCAGCTGGTGGTCAAAACCAGACAGAGGACCTGGCTTGAAGACCCTGGCAGACCGTGCTCAAGCTGTGCCCACCCTTGCTTTCTGTATGATCTTGATCACTCTGGGCCTTAGTTTCCCCATTTTCCGGGTAAAGGTGGATTTGCCTGCCACTATTACATGCTGTGAGGGTGTGAGACTGTTGACAAAGCTTTATGGAAGTGGAACAGCTTCATATGAAAGTATAATGGAGATGAAAGACGATAAATACTTGACATTATAATGAACCATTAACATGGGGTACTGTGATTAATTAAAAATGATCCTGCATAATATGCAGCCATTAAAAACAGATAATTATGAGGCAACAGAATTTGTGGCAGGTAAGAATGCTTACAAACGTGTACAAGGATCAGACCTGGGTAAAATTGGGTGTCACACAGACAAAGCCAAGAAAGGATAATGAGAAAAAAAATGGAAGTGATTATTAAGCATCAGCGTGGAGTGGCATATAGGAAATTTAAATATATTTCTTTAAAGCCATCAATATTTCATATTAATAAGAATATGCTTTTTAGCCAGGCAGTGATGGTACACTTCTTTAATCCCAGCACTTGGGAGGCCGAGGCAGGTAGGATGTCTTGGAGTTTGAGGCCAGCCTGGTCTACAGAGCAAGTTCTGGGGCAGCCAGGGCTATACAGAGAAACCCTGTCTCAAAAAACCAAAACCAAAACCAAAACCAAAACCAAAACCAAAACCAAAACCAAAACCAAAACCAAAACCAAAAGCACTCAACCAAACAAACAAAAAGACTGTGCTTTAAAAGAAATCATTGTGGTTTGGGATTGTGTGCAAGCTGCCTGCATTTTAGTTCTGGCTTGGTTAAGGGTTAAGGAAAGTCACCACCATGAGCCAGCCCTGCAGAGAGCCCTGCCCTGCTAGCTCTTCCCTTGCTCTATCCCCCACTCAGGTGTGAGCACTGGCCGGTCAAGCACCTCTAGAACCACCATAGAAGAAGCAGGATGGTTCCCAATCCAACACAGGTTAATAGATCTCCATTTTATTACATATCAACATGTTTTTATGAAGAGCATATGACACATGACTGCCTTCCATTGAGTTTTGTATATGTATGTGTTTACATGATGTGTGTGTGTGTGTGTGTGTGTGTGCCACAGCGTGTGTGTGAGTGTCAGAAGACAACCTGAGGTTGAAACAGGGTCTATTACACCAGGCTAACTGGCCCTGGAGCTTCAGGAGAGGCTCCTGTCTGTCTCCCATCTCCCAGTAGGGATGCTGGGATTGCGGATGCTTGCCATGACTGTACTTGGCTTTTATGGGGGTCCTGGAGGGGGATCCACCCTCAGGTCATCAGGCTTGCACTGAAAGCCCTTTACCTATTGAGCTATCCTCAGCCCTGGGTATATTTATGTCTATGAAAGTCTGTTCTCTCAACCCAATCCCCAGAGCAGGCACTGCTTGCCTTCTGAACTGCCGTTTCTGAAGTTCCGATCCCTGAGTAAATGCCACCACTTCTTTATCTTACATCTTAAATATATATACACATGATTTCTGCTACACTGGAGAAGGACTTTGCTCACTTGAACCCTCTTCTAGCTCATTTCTCCGACACAGTCACGTTGCTATGTCGGTTACAGCCATCACTTTTAGAAGCATGCTCACGCTTCCGGTCCACCCGCTAGCTCCTACCACCATGGCTCGGTAGAGCCACATTAGAACAGGCAGCAACTGCCTCAGCCTTCCTCATCTCCCTCCTTCCTTCTCTTCAGGTTTCGGTGTTATACAGTCAACACCTCGTATGCACAGGCCCAGACTTTGTAGAAACAACGGACTGGAAATTGAAAGTATACAGGAGAGATATTGTACCGATGTTAGATCCGTGCACGCCCCCTCCCATCAATACTCCCTAAACAATGTTGTCTAATGAGAACACTGTATTAGATGCTGTGGGTAATCAAGAGAGAATCTAGTGTACAGGATGGGCAAAGGTTAATTGCAAATGTGATGCCATTTTACTTAACGGACTTGAGCACTCATGAATTTGATCATCTGCAGCAGGTCCCGGAGGAGCAGTCCCTGAAGGTAACAGAGGGACCAGGGCCCACTGTCCACTTTTCCATGGTCCTGATTGAAAGCAGTCTCATTTTGCTCCATAACTTTCATAAAGTCTTTCATGCTTTGTCTTTTAGCATGTGGGTGACATGTGCTGGAATGGGCACACATGGGGAGGTCAGAGGTCAACTTGTAGGGGTTGGTTCTCTCCTTCCACAAGGGGTTCCAGGGATCGAACTCAGGTCTGTCATCTTGCACAGCAAGTGCCTTTACCCACTAAACCTTCTCTCGGGTCTTCCCTGCTTTTATTATAGATTGAGTCTAAGATAAAACAAAACAAACAAACAAACAAACAAACAAAAAACAGGCTTTACATAATGAGACCATGAACACAGCTCTTTGCTTAGGCAGCACTAATTTACAATTACTGTCATTCTAAAATTATTTATTGTTGCTATGTGTGTTCAATAAGTGTGTATGGGCATACGTGCCAGAGCATGCATGTGGAGGTCACAGGACAGCTTTGAGGGGCCAGTTTTCTCCTTCCTCCTTTAGGCAGGTATCAGGTACTGCCGGGGTTACAGGCAAGTGCCTTTAACCACTGAGCTATCTTGGTGGCCACTAATGTTTCTTTTCTCGTGATACTTTTTTTTGTTTCTTTGTTTGCTTGCTCCCGCCAGATCCTCTCGCTCCGGCCAGCCCCACTTGCTCCCGGCCGCCCCCGTACGGCCCCCGCTTGTTCCAGCCAGCCCCGCTCACTCCAGTCGGCCCCGCTCGCTCTGATCAGCTCCGCTTGCTCCGGTTGGCCCCGTTCGTTCCGGCCGTCCCCGTTCGGCCCCACTAGCTTCGGCCGTCCTGACTTGCTCTGGCCGTCCCCGTTCGGCTCTGCTTGCTCCGGACAGCCTTGCTTGCTCCGGTTGGTCTCTCCGGTCCAAGGATTCATTTCTTATTATTCTTCATAAGTACTTCAGACGCACCAGAGGAAGGCGTCAGATCTTGTTACGGGTGGTTGTAATCCACCATGTGGTTGCTGGGATTTGAATTCATCACCTTCGGAAGAGCAGTCGGGTGCTCTAACCCGCTGAGCCATCTCACCAGCCATGGTTTTTTTGTTTTTTTTGTTTTTTTTTTTTTTTTTGTTGGTTGGTTGGTTTTTCGAGACAGGGTTTCTCTTTATAGCCCTGGCTGTCCTGGAACTCACTTTGTAGACCAGGCTGGCCTCGAACTCAGAAATCTGCCTGCCTCTGCCTCCCGAGTGCTGGGATTAAAGGCGTGCGCCACCACGCCCGGCTCCCTTGTTTGTTTTTGATGTGCAATTTGAAACATTTATTTATTCAGATGCACTGTTTCTTATAACCTGGGTTGGCCTTGAATGCAACAACAGGTTGAAGATGACCATGAACTCTCAATCCTCTTGTCTTTACCTCCTAAATACTGGGTTTTGGCCATATAGCATTCTCTCTCTCTCTCTCTCTCTCTCTCTCTTACTATTTGACTTCAAAACATTTTCAATTTTCCAGGCTGGTGAGATGGCTCAGTGGTTAAAAGCACTGACTGCTCTTCCAGAAGTCATGAATCCAAATCCCCCAAAACCACACGGTGGCTCACAACCATCCGTAATGAGAAACAAACAAACAAACACACAAACAACCCTATGGGCAGGAGCAAGTGAGGGCCGGAGCCCGGAGCGAGTGAGGCCGGAGCAAGAGGGAATAGGGGGTGGGGAACATTTTCAATTTCCTTAACATTCCAAGCCAACTGAAATTCTATTGATTTTTGCCTCCGTGCAGAGACCTGCCTTCTATAGCTTTCTATTCTTTGATATAGACTGCGATCATTCAGGGACCTCCTGTGGTGGTTTGAATGAGCAATGTCTCCCATAGGCTCAGAAATTCGAATAATTGGTTCACAACCCGTGGTGCTGTTTATGGAGGTGGTGCATCCTGGCTAAAGGAAGTATGTCACTGGAGGGCGGGCCTTAAGAGGGTATGGCCTCATCACACCTCTCTCTCTCTCTCTCTCTCTCTCTCTCTCTCTCTCTCTCTGCATGGTGGTGGTGGTTGAAGATGTGAGCTCTGTTTCCTGCTGCAACAGCTGCTGGTCATGCATCCTCCGGTACTGTGGACTGCCCCTCTGGACTCATTAGCTTGACTTGCTCCGTAAGTCGCTCTTGGTCCCGGTGTTTCATCACAGCAATAGGAAGGTAGCTGATATACCTCTCTTCTCTACACTGCTGCGTGCTGTCAGTTTCTGAAGCTTAGGTTGCCTTTCTTGGCTTTTCTTTCTTATTTTGTTATAACTTATCATTAAATAAGGTTTTACACTCAAAGGTGTGTGGCAGTTGGAGTTCTTGAGTACCTTATGATCAGGGATCTAGTTTATGTTTTCATTTGATTCACTGACACGAGCCAAGAGTCCTGGGCTATAAGACGAGTGCCCTTATAGGTTGGAAGGTATGAACCTATTGCTTTCTATGTCGACTGTCTTAGTTAGGGTTTTACTGCTGCGAACAGACACCACCCACCAAGGCAACTCTTATAAGGATAACATTTAATTGGAGCTGGCTTACAGGTTCAGAGATTCAGCCCATTATCATTAAGGCCAGAACATGGCAGTATCCAGGCAGGCACGGTGCAGGAGGAGCTGAGAGTTCTACATCTTCATTTGAGGCGGCTAGCAGAATATTAGCTTTCAGGCAGCTAAGATGAGGGTCTTAAAGCCTACACCCACAGTGACACACCTACTCCAGCAGGGTCACACCCTCTAATAGTGCAACTACCTGGACCAAGCATATAACAAACATCTCACCAACTTCCCTTTGAAAACTCTACCCCTCTCTCCCCAGACTACACAGCCCTGACTGTCCCCAGGGTTCTTCTAAGCACAGAGATTAGAGACATGAGCCATTAAATTTGACTTTATTCCTCCTCTCTTCTCCTCCTTTCCTCCTCTCCCTTCATATATAAATATGATATATACACACACACACAATATATATATATATTGTGTGTGTGTGTGTGTGTGTGTGTAATGTATAATACACATTATTTGTGTATTTTTGTTTGCAAATGCCAGACAAGTCAACCAGTGCTGAGCTACCTCCTTGGCTCTTTCCCCCAGACTTTATCTGGGGTGTGGGGAGATACTGAGACTCAAACTCTTGGTCTTGCACATACCTGCTCAACCTCTGAACTCAGTCTCCTCTGCCCCTTTCAGTTGATTTGATAACCCAAACGGACCTCAGACCTGATGCCTTGATCTCCACAGTGTCTTGGGCTGCCGGCTCATCCTGTGCCTGGCTGATTCATTCTTTGTTCTGATGGCCTATAGTCTCATATGTAGCACAGCATGGCTTGAATATTTGTCTAAGGAGAACCACCACCATTGTCTAGTTTAATGCTAAGGATCCTGGCCTTCCATGGAAGCTGTCATGGCACTCACGGTATCCCAGGCAACCAGGGCCATTCCCAGGTGTGATCTGGGGTCATACAATGCATTGAGGTTTTTCAATCTGAGGTCTGTCTCTTTGACTCTTTTGACTATATCTTGTGCTTTCTTTTCGATCATTTCCTCTGCCTTTTCCTCCTCTGCAAACTCCTGTTGGCTTAGCTGAGAAATTTGGTCCTCTAATGTCCCCTATTTGTCAGCTCCTTTTTTTGTTTGTTTTCTCATCTCTTTGTCTTGATATTTTTCAAGTTCAAATATTTAAGTTCGAGAACGATTTCTCTCTCCCAGTTGTGACATCAGAGTCTTCCAGGAAAATGTATTTTTGTTACATTGTTTCTGTAATAACAGAGCGACAGCCATTTCAAACAAGTTTCACTTAAGAGTTTAAGAATTACCATAAAAACAGAAAGCAAAATTGCCTTTAATGAGCAAGGCTCTGGGAATGTAAGTACAAAATGAGAGAGGGCTTTTAGAGATGTAGGGGGGATTGTGGGAAGTGTGTCTGTGGAGGTAGGGATTTAGCCAGGAAAAACAAAAGCTGGTGATCTTAAAAAACACATGAACCAGGTAGCTGGGTCAACAGGCTTTCGGGGCATCCTGCCCCCTCTTCCCAGCCATCTTCACCTGTGCTGAGAGGTGGGTAGGGTTACCTGGTAGGTGGGGATGCTGTAAGGGGCTTTCCCAGAGCAAGGCAGTTAGACTTGGAACATTGGGTACCGACCTAAACACTGGGGAGAGGAAGGGAAGACACATGGAGAACCAAGCTTAGACAAGGGACCAAAGCCCGGCTTGAGTGTCAGCACAGCACTGACTAATCAAGAAACAGAGAGGCTGAGGGGGTTAGCTCAGAGGGAGAACACTTGCCTACTATGTGGAAGGTCCTGGGCTTGATTTTTAGCGCCACAGAGAACCAGTATCAGTAGCCATAGAGAATAATGAGGATGTAGCTGTGTGTTGTGGAATACTCCGGTAAAGGCAGGAGGATCAGGAGTTCAAGGCCAGCCTGGGCTACATGAGACACAGTTGCAAGAACAGGAAAAAAAAACAAGCAAGAAAGCAAACAAAAACCAATCAAGAAAAAAAAAAGTACCAGAGGCGTTCAACACTGTTGGAATAAAAGGATGTGTGTTAAGAAAATTAGCATTGGGGATGGAGAGAGCACTAACTGTTCTTCCAGAGGTTCTGAGTTCAATTCCCAGCAACCACATAGTGGCTCACAACCATCTGTAATAGGATCCAATGCCCTCTTCTGGTATGTCTGAAGACAACTACTATGTACTCATATAAAATAAATAAACCTTTTAAAAAAAGAAAGAAAGAATATTGACATTAACGCATTCCAGAGTCAAAGCCTTTCTCCTATGTATGGGGGTCTCTCTCCAGTAGAGAGAAGCCAATAAGACCCAGAGAGTTGTGTTTCTCAACCTTGCTAACATTGCGATCTTTTAATACAGTTCCTCATGTTGTGGGGACCCCCCCAACCATAAAATTTCTGTTGCTACTTCATAGCTGTAATTGTGCTATTATTATGAATTATAATGTAGATATCTGATGTATGATCCCTATGAAAGGGTCAAAATCACAGGTTGCAAACTGCTGCTGTAGAGTATTATATTATCTGCTTATGGTCCTGTGTTTGTGTACTCTTCGTAGATGGACACTCGGGCTATTTCAGACTTAGGGCCTCTGAGGCTTGTACAAGACTTTTGTGTGTATATATGTATCTCTTTTGAATGTGACCCAGGAATTGGATGGCTCTGCTATTGTCTTAGGGATTCTGTTATTGTGATAAAACACTATGACCATAGACAATTTGAGGAGGGAAAGGGTTTATTTCAGCTTACAATTCTCAGGTCACACTTTGTGGAGTCCGTGCCCTGTGTTCTCTCGGGAAACAGGGCAGGAACCTGGAGGCAGGAGCTGATGCAGAGGCCATGGCGGGATGCTGCTTACTGCCTTGCTCCTCATCACCTGCTTAGCCTTCTTACAGTATCCAGGACCACCAGCCCATGGATGGCACCATCCACAATGGGCTGGGTCCTTCCAAATCCACCACACATCAAGAAGGTGCAGTCGAAGCTTTCCCATAGGCAAACCTGCTGGGGTCCTTGTCCTGTCTCAGTCGAGAGTCGCTCTTCCAAAATGACACATCCAAAAAAATGAGCCAGTGCCAGATATAATGAATATCTATTTGACATTATTGTGTCATTGTTTTTCTTCCTTTCTGTGGTCTGCTAGGCATGTACTCTACCACTGGCTTACATGGCCAGGTCTTGTTCTTGTTCTTGTTCTTGTTCTTTTTCTTTCTTTTTTTTTTTTTTTTTCAAAATTTTATTAGATATTTTCTTCATTTACATTTCAAATGCTATCTCGAAAATCCCCTATACCCTCCCCCGCCCTGCTCCCCTACCCACCCACTCCCGTTTCTTGGCCCTGGTGTTTCTCTGTACTGGGGCATATAAAGTTTGCAAGACCTAGGGGCCTCTTTTCCCAATGATGGCTGACTAGGCCATCTTCTGCTACATATGCAGCTAGAGACATGAGCTCTGGGGGTACTGGTTAGTTTATATTGTTGTTCCACCTATAGGGTTGCAGACCCCTCCAGCTCCTTGGGTACTTTCTCTAGCTCCTCCATTGGGGCCCCTGTGTTCTATCCAATAGATGACTATGAGCAACCACTTCTGTATTTGCCAGGCACTGGCATAGCCTCACGTGAGATAGCTATATCAGGTGAGGATGTGGAGAAAGAGGAACACTCCTCCATTGCTGGTGGGATTGCAAGCTTGTACAACCACTCTGGAAATCAGACTGGTGGTTCCTCAGAAAATTGGACATAGTACTACTGGAAGATCCAGCAATACCTCTCCTGGGCATATACCCAGAAGATGTTCCAATTGGTAATAAGGACACATGCTCCACTATACTCATAGAAGCCTTATTCATAATAGCCAGAAACTGAAAAGAACCCAGATGTCCCTCAACAGAGGAATGGATACAGAAAATGTGGTACATTTACACAATGGAGTACTACTCAGCTATTAAAAACAATGAATTTATGAAATTCTTGGGCAAATGGATGTATCTGGAGGATATCATCCTGAGTGAGGTAACCCAATCACAAAAGAAGTCACTTGATATGCACTCACTGATAAGTGGATATTAGCCCATAAACTTAGAATACCCAAGATACAATTTGCAAAACACAAGAAAATCAAGAAGGGAGACCAACGTGTGGATACTTCATTCCTCTTTAGAATAGGGAACAAAATACCCATGGAAGGAGTTACAGAGACCAAGTTTGGAGCTAAGACGAAAGGATGGACCATCCAGAGACTACCCCACCGGGGGATCCATCCCATAATCAGCCACCAATCCCAGACACTATTGCACATGCCAGCAGTTCTTGTTCTTTAAAGACAGTCTTACTATGTAGGTCACGCGGGTCCAGAGCCTAATCTGTAGCCTAGAGTGGCCTTGAATTCTCTCTTCCTGTCTCAGTCTCCTTCCCGCAGGGATGACAGATGTGACTCACCATGTTTGGTTTATTTTTTTCATGTTTTAGAAGGCTTTATATACCGTACAGTATGAATCATTTATCAGACATAGGTATTGAAAATAACTTCTAGTCGGTGGCTTGTCTTTTCAGTTTCTTAATCATGCATCGCGAGAACCAAAAGTTTTAAATTTTCATGAGGTGAAGTTTGTTCTTTTTTTTTTTCCCATTAGTGACTTTTGTGTTTTAAGAAATCGTAGCAAATTCCAACAGCCCATTTCTCCATTTTATTCTTGAAGCTTTATAGTTTTAGCTTCCACATATAGACATAGGCTTCATGTGAGTTAGCTTTTCAGTGCCATAGGGTATGGGCCAAAGTTCATGATTTTTCTCAGTTGAGTTACCTTTGAAGCATTGTCTTAATCAGTCGTGGTTCTGTATGTATCCACTTGCTCCTACATGGTCTATCCCACGAGTCTAATACTTCTGCGTGTCCTTATGTTAATACTGTTGTGAGACTTGAGCGCCGACGACACAGATCTTCCAAGTTTGCTCTTTGATGAGTACTCTAGGTCTCTTCAGATTTCATTTAAGTTTTAGAATCAGCACAGTCAATTTCTGTAACAACGACAGCCATAGCTTACTAAGTGAGTAGGAGCCCTTGCCGAACAAGCATGGAAACCTGAATTCAGATCCCAGCATCTGCATATGTGGAGGTAGGCCTATGACCCTGTGACCCAACTGCTAAAGAATAGGCAATGACAGGAAGGTCTCCAAGACTTGCCTATGGTCAGCCTCGCTCCAGGCTTAGTGAGAGATCCCGTCTCAGGGGACAAAGGCAGAGAGTGATAGATCAGGACATGTGACATCCTCCTCTGGCTCCATGCATGCAGACACACATACACACATACATTACCACACAAACACACACACACACACACACCCCGCACACATACTATACCATACACACATACTATACCACACACACATACACTATACACACACAGATAGACACATACACTATACCACACATAATACTATACCATACACTCATACACTACACACACATATACACTACACACACAGACACACAACATACACACATTATACCACACATACATATTATACCACACACACATACACTACACACACACACCACACACACACACTATACCCCACATACATACTATACCACACATACATACTATATACACACACATACCCCCACACACATACACCACACACACACACACACACACACACACACACACACACACACACACACACTATCCTTATAAGATTTTATGGAGATTGTATTTTGTGTAAGAATTGAGCTAATAACACATGGAGTATCCCAATCAGTGAACATGGTACGCCTTACCATTTAGTTATATCATTTTAAATTCATCTCAGTAATGGCTTAGTGTTACTAACATTTTCTCCTAAAGATTTAAATAATTTGTTATTTTTATAAATGTTATTTATCCAGTTTTCTTTTTCAGTTATTGTTAGGAAATGCAGCTAGTTTTTGTTTGTTTGTTTGTTGGGTTTTGCTCTGCAGCTCGGGCTGAAACTTGCTGTAGAGCCCTGGCTGCCCTCAGATTCAGAATTCTCCTACCTTAATCTCTTCAGTTCTGGATTTATAGAACTGACATTCACTTCCAGGCTCAGTTTTACAATGGAATTTTCTCCCTTTACTACATCTCATAATTTATTTGATTAGTTCTGGTATGGTTTTTATGGACTCCCTAGGATTTTCTATGTATTAAGTCATATTATTTACAAATAAACAGGTTTATTCTCATTCGAGACCTTTTTATTTCTTTATCTTCTTGTACTAGTCGGCACCTCCGGGGGATGGCGGATACATTTGTAAAGCACTGGGGAGATGACTCAGTAAAGCGTTTGCCACACAAGCATGTGGGCCTGAGATCAGATCCCCAGAGCCCATGTAAAAAGCTGAGCACCCTGGAATGTGCTTGTAACCCCAGTAATGTGGGCTGGAGGAGAGGTGAAGGGGGGGGGAGACAGGAAAATCCTCGAAGCTCATTGGCCAACCAGTCTAGCTGAACGGATGAGCTTCAGAATCAGTCAGAAATCTTGTCTTAATACAGAGGTAGACGGCTGGAGAGACACATCAGTGGTTAAGAGAACTCGCTGCTTTTCCAGAGGACCCAAGTCTGGATCCCAGCACCTGGGTGATCACCGACACCTGTAACTCCAGCTCCAGGAGGATGGGACATCTTCTTCTGGATCCAAGAACATATGCATTCTCCTGTACACACACACACACACACACACACACACACACACACACACACAGAGAGAGAGAGAGAGAGAGAAAGAGAGAGAGAGAGAAAGAGAGACAGAGAGACAGAGAGACAGAGAGACAGAGAGAACTATGTGGGGGTGGGGGTGGTTTGAGACAGGGTTTTCTTTCTTTCTCTCTCTTTTTTTTTTTAAAACAGAGACTGCCTTGCCTCCCTTCTTTTTTTTTCCCCCTTGTTCTGGTCAACCCCGCTCGCTCCCTGGACCCCGCTCGCTCCGTCCAGCTTTGCTCGCTCCGGCCAGCCCCACTCGCTCCGGCCGCCCCCGTAAGGCCTGCTAGCTCCGGCTGGCCCCACTCGCTCTGATCGGCTCCGGAGACAGGGTTTTCTCTGTGTTGCCCTGGTTGTCTTGGAACTCCATCTGGAGAGCAGCCTGACCTCAAACTCCACCTGCCTCATCCTCCTCACTCAGCTTAAAAATAAATCTTTTCTTAAAGCTGTATTTATTTATTATATGTAAGTACACTGTAGCTGTCTTCAGACACTCCAGAAGAGGCTGTCAGATCTCATTACAGATGGTTGTGAGCTACCATGTGGTTGCTGGGATTTGAACTCACAACCTTTGGAAGAGCAATCAGTGCTCTTAACCCATGAGCCATCTCTCCAGCCCCTTAAAAATAAATCTTAAAGAGTGGAGTGCAATTGAGGAAAGATGCTCAGAGTGAACCTCAGTCTCTGACTTCCACACACACATGAATATGCACAGAGATGCAGAGAACAACACTGAGAAATCTATATCACACCCACTTACCTTCCTTCCTCTCTTCCCTTCTCCTCTTCTTCCTCCCAATTCTTTTCTTTTCTTTTCTTTTCTTTTCTTTTCTTTTCTTTTCTTTTCTTTTCTTTCTTTCTTTCTTTCTTTCTTTCTTCCTTCCTTCCTTCCTTCCTTTTCCTGTTTCTTCCTTTTCTTCTTCTTTTGAAAAATGTGGATGCACGTCTGTGAAACTGTGAGACACATGCATTCCCACCCAGTACCTGTGAAGCCAGAAGAAGGCACCCTCAGGACTGGATTACAGTGGTTATGAGTCACCATAAGGGTGCTGAGAATCTCTAGATTCTCTGAAAGGGCAGTGAGCACTTTTAACTGCTAAGCCATCTCTCTAGCCCCTCGCCTCACTTAACAAAAAAAAAAAAAAACAGTTAACGTCTTGCCAGACTGTTTATCATACTTCTGAGGTTTACTCAGAGGCTGAAATAGGAGGCTCAAGCATTTGAGGCTAGCCTAGGCTACATTGTGAGAACTTGCCTTAGAAAGAAAAGAAAGGAAGGCAGAAGACAGGACAGATGGGTGGAAGGAAAGAAGGCAGGCAGACAGGAAAGAAGGAAGGATGGATGGATGGAAGGGAAGAAGGAAGGAAGGAAGGAAGGAAGGAAGGAAGGGAGGGAGGGAGGGAGGGAGGGAGGAAGGAAGGAAGGAAGGAAGGAAGGAAGGAAGGAAGGGAAGAAGGGAGGGAAGAAGGGAGGGAGGGAGGAAGGGATGTATACCTTTGTTTTGTCCCTAGTTGTAAGGGAAAAGATCACTTTTTCACTAGCATGGTATTAGCCATAGAATTTTAGGACTATCTTTTATTAAGCTCAGAGATTTGCATGTTATCATTTGCTTGCTGAGCAATCACTTGGATTTTTTTTTTGGTGTGCTTTTGTTTTATACTAATGACATATTTTTATTTTATGTGTGTTGGTGTTTTGCCTGCGTGTATGTCTGTGTGAGGGTGTCAGATCCTGGAGTCACAGTTGTGGGCTGCTGGGAATTGAACCCAAGCCCTCTGGAAGAGCAGTCAGTGCTCCTAACCACTGAGTCATATCTCTAGTCTGACATATTTTATTTTCAGAAATAAAATTTATGATTTAAAAAAAATGCATCCACAAAATCCATGAATGTTTGTCTCTAGAAACAGTTACATCCCCAAACGGTTGTAATGTCAGCAGACTCCAAGGAGCTCAGAGACCCGTGGAGGTTAACTGAGGACACCTGACTCACTGTGCTTGCCGTCCTAGAATCAAGCATATGTTAAGTGCTCCTCCTCAGACTGTTCATCTCCTTGCAGTCTGGGTTGGGTCATTTATGTCTTTTTTCTCTTTGGCTTCTTTGAGGTTCAACATGGGGTCTTCCACTTGGAGAATTTCGGGAGTCAGCGTGGCTTCTATACCCACAAAACTCCATCACTAGTTTTCGACCTGTTTTCTGGAAGGTGTCCAGAGGAGCAGGGGTCAGCTACAGACAGTCCAACTAAACTTTGTAATCACTCCTCTGGGCCATCTCCACCTGAGAAGGGTAAGCAAGGAGGAGACCACCGGGGCTGGAGCCCCTTCCAGTCCCCGTCTCTAGGAATTACGCCTGCATGACGTAGAAGCTGCTTAGGAAGAGAGGAATGCTGGACTGGCAGAGTGACCCTTGGTGAGCTCACACTTGGAGGGAGACTATTATTGGTAATCAATCAGACTTTCTGCATGGGTCAGAGGGTGCCTCGTAGCAAATAACTCTGTATAGGATTCATTCAGGGGAAGAGTGCATCGCCTCGAGGAACTCGAAGCGGCAGGTCACGTTGCGTACACAGTCTGGGAGCAGAGGGATGAATGAAGACAGTAACCAAGGTGATCGAGTGTGTTCCCTTTCATTCTGTTAACAGTGTGAATTGCACGGATTGATCTTTTAAATATTAAAGTGGCCTTGAATTATTGATCCACATCATGTTTAGTCATAATGCATTTTTGTACGTTTGTGGATTTGAAGTGTTGATGATAGAGCAAGCAGGGGTCTGGCTCAAGTGATGGATCAAAGTCAGGCTACTGTAGGGGCAGAAGCTCGCAAGGTATGGAGCACAGGAAACTTTCGGAAGAGACTCCGGATTCCAGAAATCTGTGATGAGTTCACTATGGGTGCCCGGATGCCTTCTATCTTGCGCATGCTCAGTTGACAGCTGGACAGAGAATCCAGGGACAAGAACATCTGGAGCCATGCACCTCTGGTCCAACCCTGTTGGAGAACACCAAGTACACCAAGAAAGACCCAAGAAAGATCCATATTAAGAAACAAGGACACGGCCCAGGAGGAAGTGCTAGGCCCTCTGACTCCCTGCCCAGACTGATGCAGGCCACGCTTCCTCAAGGGGCTTTCTTCTGGGAGTTTCTAAGTTGTATTGAACAGACAGAATAAACCATCAGAGACGATCTGTTTTCTCTTACAGTTTGAGGATGCATTCTGTCACGGCAGAGAACTCATAATGACAAGAACTTGAAGAAGCTAGTGATGTCATGTCTGCAGTCAAGAAGCAGAGGGAGATGAACGCTGGTGCTTGGCTCACTGTCTCCTTTATTCAGGCCAGGACTCCGGCCCATGGATGGAATAGTGCCAAGTGTATGTAGTTAAGGTGGATCTTCCCACCTCATCTAGCTAATTCTTCACAGACACGTCCGGGGCCTGTCCTCTAGTGAGGACAGCAAGACCACAGCAAGTTGGTAATACTAACCATCACATTCACATGACAGAAAAATAACCATTTTAGAAAGAATAATTCAGGGTTGGTGAGATGGCTCAGGGGTAAGAGCACCCGACTGCTCTTCTGAAGGTGATGAGTTCAAATCCCAGCAACCACATGGTGGCTTACAACCACCCGTAATGAGATCTGACGCCCTCCTCTGGTGCGTCTGAAGTCAGCTATAGTGTACTTATGAATAGTAATAAATGAATCCTTGGACCGGAGAGAGCAGGGACTGAGCAAGTGGGACCGACCGGAGCGACCGGGCCGGCCGGAGCGAGTCAGGCAAACCAGAGCGAGCAGGGTTGACCGGAACGAGGGAAAAAAAAGAAAGAATAATTCAGGGACACTCAGAACATCCATAGTGCTGTCTCTAGTTCCAAAACATTTTACCATGATACAGTAAAGCTCCAAGCGGGGGCCCAGTGCTGTAGGCCTGTAATCTCAGCTAATGGGAGGCAGGGTGATGCCAAAGTCAAGGCCTGGCTACATAGTAAGTGCAGGACCAGTCTAGACAATTTAGGTCCTGCCTCAAAATAAAAACTAAAAACATAATGCTTTGGATGGTGGCTCATGTTTATAGTCCCAGCACTTAGGAGTCTGAGGCAGGAGGAATGCTACGAGTTCGAGGCCACCTTGTGCTACAGAGTAGACTCTGTCAAAAAAAAAAAAAAAAAAAAAAGAGCCGGGCGTGGTGGCGCACGCCTTTCATCCCAGAACTTGGGAGGCAGAGACAGGCGGATTTCTGAGTTCAAGGCCAGCCTGGTCTACAAAGTGAGTTCCAGGACAGCCAGGGCTAAACAGAGAAACCCTGTCTCGTAAAAACCAAAAAAAAAAAAAAAAAAAAAGGCAGAACATTGAGTATGTTTGCACAGCCTTTGATCCCAGCACTTTGGAGACAGAGGCAGACAGATTTCTATGAGTTTGAGGCCAGCCTGGTTTGAGGCCAACAACCATAGTGAATTCGAGGTAAACCAAGACCATGTAGTAAGACTTTGTCACAAAACAAACAAACAAACAAAGAAACTCAACAATGAAGTAAAAAACTAACTAACTAACTAACTAGAAGGGCTCAATGATGGAGTACAGGGCAACCCTGCCCCAAAGGGACAGCCTCTGGTCACTTACTGATAATAAATAAACCATGAAGAAATTTATTTTAAAACGATTCTTTGGTAAACGTATGCTCCTAACACTTACTAACGATGAAAGCAGATCTGCACACTAATAGATGTGCTGGTGTATTTAGATATAACAAATTAAATTTTGCCTTCGGGCTATAAGGCACCTTCAAGATTTTTCAGAGATGACCAATATTCTGACTTTATAATTGAAAGTGGTAAGAGCATCACTTTGTATAAATATCAAGTACAAGGCAGGTTGAGACCATCTTAGAACTTGTTAGAAACCTTAACAAGCCCAATCCCAAGCCAAAATTAATTTGACGTTCTTTTTTTTTTTCTTCTTAAAAAAAAAAAAACAACTCAAGTCAGCAGCTCAAACATGAATTTATTTATTTATTATGTGTTTGTGAAAGTGGGTGTGCTTGTGCCACGACACACAGATGGCAATCAGAGGACAACTTTCAGGACTTGGTTTTGGGAGTCGGTGGAATGGGGGGGGGGAGCTGGGGGAGGGAGATAAACGGAGGTTGTCCAGCTTGTATAGCAAGCACTTTACCCCCTGAGTCACCAAACAGCAACGTTTAAAATCAATATGATCCATTCTTACAGGCTGAGGAATAACAACAGGACAATAGAAATAGGCTTCATTTTCTGTAATCAAGCCACTATCCCCTCTAAGAGAAGAAAGCTGTGTGCATGCTAAAAACCCAGCCTTTCATCAGGCAGTGGCCACGAATCCAAACCCCAGTGTTGTAGGCAATGTTTCTTGAGGTTGCTTTCGTGACGTGACAGTATGCATGTCCCATATGCACTTAAAACCAAAGAGCTACAGAGGTGGACAGGGCCCTTGTGTGTAAAGCCCCCCCCCCCACCTCATAGGGGTCACCTCAGGAAAGACATAAGATAAACAAGCTACTTGGCCTTTATAAAGAAACACACGTTGGACAGTCCTGGAGAACCAGGCCTTTGATCCTAGCACTTGGTTGAGAATTTAAGGACAGCTTGCGTTACCACAGGAGGCCCTGTCTCAAATCATCTCAAATAATAAACCAACAAGTAGTGACTGGAAAGATGGCTCAGTGGATAAGAGCACTGACTGCTCTTCCGGAGGCCCTGAGTTCAATTCCCAGCAACCACATGGTGGCTCACAACCATCTGTAATAGGATCCATTCTGGTGTGTCTGAAGACAGCTACGGTGTACTCATACAAGGAAAATCAGTCAATCAAAAATAAATAAACAAGTAAATAAAAGAAAAACTAAAAAGAGGGGCTTGGGAGATGGTTCTGTCAGTAATGTGCATCCCGTGCAAACATAGACGTCTGAGCTCAGACCCAGAGCACACATGTTGAAAGCCATGTGAGAGTCTATATCCGCAGCCTCAGCACCGAGGAGATGGAGACAGGGGGATCCCTGGGGCTTGCAGGCCAGCCAGCCTAGCCGAGTTGATGAGTTTTAGGCTCAGTAAGAGATCCTGTCTTGGAAAGTCAGGAGGAGAAGAAGCACTGAGGAAGGAGACATCTGATGTTGGCCCTGGCCTCTCCACATGCACGCACATGAATGCACACACAAAGGAAAGCAGGCCTCAGCCATCAGCTGTGTGTTCTGCCTTGTTTAGTATACAGCTCCAGGCCTTATATAAACACAGGGCTTTAAGGCTGTAAAGAAAATCCTCCAAAGGAAATTTCCCCAAATGGAAAGCTAAGTAGACCGCAGACCCTTGCCCCCTCATACAATAGAGCTGCCTACCGGTTCCAGACGAGCTGATGAATACCACCATCCAATTCTCTCAGACGTTATTGAAGGATCATTTCCTCCTTTGAAATTGAGCATGTGTGTGTGTGTGTGTGTGTGTGTGTGTTTCCAAGCCTAAAAGCCTCAAAGCAACCACCCCCTCAAATTTCAGTTGTGGTACAGCTGTTTTGTTTTGTTTTGTTTTGTTTGCAAGAAAGGAAGAAGAGAAAGAAGGAAAATAATTAGAAAGTGCATTTACCTCCCTGAGAGATAAAATCCAAGATGCTAAAATATCCCAAGATGAGAAAAAAAAATGCACCATCCAGTATGTGGTTTCAAGCATGGTGTCAGGAGAGTGGAGTGGTTGACCTTGGGCTTGGTGTCTAGGATCCCTTTCACAACAACGCTCGCTGCACAGGCTGGGTGCCCCATCAACTGGAGCTGAACAACCAAGTTCCCATGATACAACTCGCTGGCAGGAGGTCAGCTAGGAGAGCACACATTGCTCCTCAAGAGATGTGTTCCTTATTGTTGTGAAACTTTGTCGGCTGTTGCTGGTGTCCTGGCAGCTGAGGATTGCCGCAGCTTGTTATCTTTGGCTCGTGTGCTTGATGTCAGGTGCATGCTGGTGGATGCAGTGGTGGTGGATTGAGTGTATATATATTTTTTTCCTCGTTCCGGTCAACCCTACTCGCTCTGGTCTGCCCCGTTCACTCCGGTCGGCCCCTGCTCGCTCCAGCCAGCCCCACTCGCTCCAGTTGGCCCCCGCTCGCTCCAGTCGGTCCAGTCCAAGGATTCATTTATTATTATTCATAAGTACCCTATAGCTGACTTCAGACGCACCAGAAGAGGGCGTCAGATCTCATTACGGGTGGTTGTAAGCCACCATGTGGTTGCTGGGATTTGAACTCATCACCTTCGGAAGAGCAGTCTTACTGAGTCATCACCTTCGNGGAAGGGGAGGGGAGGGGAGGGAACGGATAGATAAAAGAGTGGAGGGGGCTGGTGAGATGGCTCAGCGGGTAAGAGCACCCGACTGCTCTTCCAAAGGTGATAAGTTCAAATCCCAGCAACCACATGGTGGCTCACAACCATCCGTAACGAGATCTGGCTCCCTCTTTTGGAGTATCTGAGGACAGCTACAGTGTACTTACATATAATAAAATAAAATAAATCTTAAAAAAAATAGAGTGGAGAAAGAAGTGTAAAGAAGAGGAGAGGGAAAGAAAGGAGAAAGGAGAGGTAAGATAAGAAAGGAAAGGAAGAAAGAAAGAAAGAAAGAAAAGGAAAGAGGAAGAAACAGGAAGGAGGAAGAGAGAAGGAGGGAGAAGAAGGTGGGAAAAGGAGGTGGATAAGAGAAGGGAGGGGACCAGAACAAGAAATCCTGGCTCTGTTTTGACCAGGCTGCAGTTAAGCAGGGAGCCTTGAGCCATAGGCTATCTAAAAGTCTGATCAGCAAGAAGCCTGTGCTGTCAGCTGCCTCATGACATTTCTAGGCAAGTGGAGCCTTTGGATTAGGATTAAAGCTGTCACCCAAGGATCAGACCATGCAGAAATGTGTCCCAGCGGTGCCATGCGGTGGGAAGGGAGTATTCTGAGATCAGAATCAATGCTTATGTTATTATGGTGTTTAATTGCATTAGCATGGGGCTTTCTGGGCACATTTCACCTTGACTTTGAGGGCTGGAATTTAAAGTATGGCCCGCAGGCCACATACAGTTGGAGCGGTGTCACATCTTTAGAAACTTTCGATCTATTGACTCCACCGAGCACACCAGTAAAAAGTCAACAGCACAGGACCAGGCCGCCTGAGTGATTATTCCCCCCCCCACCCAATAAAACCAGCCCTGTGTTGGGGGACCAATAAAAATGAAAAGTTCCCTTTTCTTGTTAACCATACATGTACAGGCAGGCCTGTGCAGCTTTGGTGAACAAGGACTGCTCTGTGAGGCCATTTAGAAAGGCCTTTCCAGTCTCCACCCTGATCCTGGGGGGACACTGGATTCCTTCACTAGTTACCACAGGAAAATAGGAAGCCGAGCAAGAGCTGCCTAGGGTGAGCCTCCACTTCAGGCAGAGTTGGCACTGTCCTGGGGACAAAGGGGTCACTTTTTTTCCATCATGGTTTTCAAAGAAAGGGATAGACCATTCACAGCATGAACCACGAGGCACACCTAGCTTAAGGCTGGGGTCTTGGGAGTAGTCGGCCCAGCTAGTGGCGGTAGGGACCATGTTTCTCTGAAAGCTGCCCAGGAGAAAGTTTAGTGGTTCATGTTCCAATAGGATCTGCAGGCACTAAGGCCTTGCTTCCGTGTGCAACTAGAAGGGACAGAACCTGTTTAAAACTATCCTCTGAGGCTGAGGCTGGGACTCAGTTGGTAGAGAGCTTGCCTGGCATGTATGAAGCCTTGGGTTCGATCTCTGGCACTTCATAAACTGGAGATGGGGGCTGGGGGGTACATACCTCTGCTCCCAGCAGGAGAGAGGAGGATAGAAGCCAAGGTCATTTCTAACCGTGTAGTAAATCTGAGGCCAGTGTGGGTATCTGAGACTTCGGCTCAAAAAACAAATAAGGCTTTCAAGATGCCTGAGAAGGTAAAAGCACTTGCCTCACGAGCCTGAAGATCAAAGCCATGGTGGATGGTGTCTTAGTTGCTGTTCTATTACTGTGGAGAGACACCAAGACCACAGTTCTTATGGAAAAAAGAACCATTTAATTTAATTGAAGGTTTGCTTACAGTTTCAGAGGATTGGCCCATTACATCATAGTGGGGAGCGTGGTGGCACACAGGCAGGCATGGCTCTGGAGCAGAGAGCTTCAGATCCTAATCCACAGGCAGGAGAGAGAGAGAGAGAGAGAGAGAGAGAGAGAGAGAGAGCGCCTGGGCTTTGCATGGGCCTTTGAAAACCATCACACCCACCCCTAGTGACACTTCCTCCAACAAGGCCACACCTCCTAATCCTCCTCAAACAGTGCCCTCCCCATGACTAGTCATTCAAATATATTATTAGCCCATGTGCCATTCTTTTTTTTTTTTTTTACCACTACAGGAGTTGACCTCTGAGCCAGGCGTGGTGGCACACTGGGCCAGGCGTGGTGGCGCACGCCTTTAATCCCAGCACTTGTGAGGCAGAGGCAGGCAGATTTCTGAGTTCGAGGTCAGCCTGGTCTACAAAGTGAGTTCCAGGACAGCCAGAGCTACACAGAGAAACCCTGTCTCGAAAAACAAAACCAAAACAAAATAAAAAACAAAACCAAACCAAAACAAAACAAAAAAGTTGACCTCTGATTTCCACACGTGGTCTGTAGCATGTGTGCACACCGCATCATCACATGCACACATACACACCCACCACCACCACCAACAATAACAACAACAAAACCAAAAACAACCAGACAAATCAATACTTGATGTAACGCTGAGTTTGGCAAGGGGGTCTGGCCTCTCTGACTCTGGATTTCCTGAACTTCCAAGAAAGAATTTGCTGAGCGATGAAAATGGAAGAGGACTTTCTTCCTGAGGGCTGGATAGAGACTGAGGTTGGAATTGGGGGCCCTGGAGGAGGAGCAGCCCGAGGTCGTGAGGAGAAATGCACCTGGAAAAATCAGGATTCCAGGGTTGCTGTCACACCTGCCACCCTAGTGTCATATATGAGCTGGTGTCTCAGTCTTGGAGAGGATCCGTAAGAACCAAGAGAATTTGGGCATAATAGAGACAAGCAAGGGTGGGTGTGGCAGCACCCGCCTGTGTCCTTAGCACGCAGGAGACTGAATCGAGAGCCCCAGCTCCCAAGAAAACAAGAGGAGGAAGAGAGACAAGAACTGACTCTAGCCAGTTATTAAGAAACAACACCTGAGAGGACCCTGGAGAATCACAGAACAAAAAGGGGCTCAGATGCATTCAGCCGCAGTGTCCCTCACACCTCAGCTGTGAAAGATGCTTGAAAAAGACAAACAACAGATGGGTCCCTAGAGACCTAGGGAGGGCAGAGGACGACTTGACCCCTCTCCTCATCGTCTTGCTGACTATAAAGGTGAGATCTCATTCGAGTTGTGGGTCCCTCCGGAATGAACGAAGCTCTGTTCCATATTCCCTGCACTTGAGACCTTTCTAGCATCTAAGTCCATAAGTGTTTGATTGCTTCTATTTTACGTTTTTTTTCTTATACTGTTTTCTCTTTCCAAGTCCTCTCCCTCTCTCTCCCTCCTTTCCTCCCTCCCTCCCTTTATCCCTCCCTCCCTTTGTGTGTCTGTCTCACCTCTCTCTCTCTCTCTCTCTCTCTCTCTCTCTCTCTCTCTCTCTCTCTCTCTGTGTGTGTGTGTGTGTGTGTGTGTGTGTGTGTATAGCTCTGTCTCTCTGTGTTTTGTGAGACAAGGTCTCACAGTGGTCTTGGATGTTCCTGGAACTCACTCTATAAACCAGGCTCTTCTAGCTTTGAACTCACAGAGATCCACCTGCCTCTGCCTCTCATGTGTTGGGATTAAAGGCCTGCCTTACTGTGCCCAGTACTAATTCCCTTGCTTTGAAGGTCTGGGTTAAGTCCTGTTCATTTTCTTCTCTCCTGATCAACTAAGGAGTCTGAACTTCCTGTCTACTGGGGACCCTTCTTACCTTCCACTAATGAAGGGCACATGCTAATCTGCTGCCACTTGAAAATAACTTGAGCATGAAGATGATAGAGCGGGCAGATGAGGGTGGTAGCCCCGTGACTAGAACTTTCACAGAGCCCAAAAGCAACCGTGGTGGTTTGAATATGCTTGGCCCAGGGAGTGGCACTATTAGGTGTGACCTTGTTGGAATAGGTGTGGCCTTTTTGGAGGAAGCGTGTCACTGTGGGAGGTGGGCTTTGAGACTCTCTTCCTAGCTATCTGGAAACAATCTGCTCCTGGCTTCCTCTGGAGGAAGACATAGAACTCTCAGCTCCCCCAGTGCCATGCCTGCCTGAACGCTGTGCTGTGCTTCCTGCCATGATGATAATGGACTGAACCTGTGAACCTGTAAGCCAGCCCCAGTTAAATGTGGTCCTTATAAGAGTTGCCTTGTTCATGGTTTCTGTTCACAGTAGTAACACCCAAACTAAGACAGTGACCATTTGGGTCAGATATGAGAAAAGAAGAGAATCCATATTTGCTTCTGGAGTTGGAGATTTTGATGTCATGTGGCAATGACAGAATTTAGTATTTGCAGTATTCATGGGCTTTTCCTGTTTAGGGGAAACATATATGTATGTGTATGTGTGTGGTTGTATGTACTTGTTAATGTGGATGTGTACACACTTCTGTGTGTGGAGTGGAGCTACATTCGGGAGGGACCCACAACATGGGAGAGATCTCACTTTTCTTGTTAGTCTCAGCAAGACTCTATCTAATGTGTGCGTGTGCAAATGTATACACACACATGTGTGGAGGCCAGAGGTTGACTTCGGGTGTCTTTCCTCAATCACTTTCTGCCTTTACTTTTTTGAGGGATCCACCTGTCCTGTCTCCACACTCCCCTTCCCCAGGCATGAGCCACTATGCCCAGCTTTTTCCCTGGGTTCTGGGGAATCTGAACTCAGGTCCTCAAGTGTGCATGGCTTACTGACTTAGCCAGTGCCCCAAGCCACATTCCCATTTTATTAAGGGTGGATTTGATTATATGACTTGGACCAGTGACACTTAGCAGACTTGACCTGCGCCTCTTTTAGATAGACGCTTAAAGGGCCCATGTGAATTCCTATAACATAAGCTAGCAATGACTTACATACGAGGTACTCCGGCATCTCAAGCCACAAAGTGAAGGGCATATGGAATAGAATGATGCCCATCCCACAGTGGGCCAATTATATGAAGAACTTAACCTAATGAGCCCCTGAGATTTCTAGAATTATAGGTTAGCACACAAAGCCCAGTCTACCCAGATGGACATAATAAAAGCCTGCTTGCCGTCTCGTGCCCATCATCCCAGAGGTGCAGAAGAATCACTGGAAACTTGAGACCAGCCTGATCTACATAATGAGTTTCGGGCCAGCCAGGGCTACATAGTGAAATCTGATCTTTAAGGAGTGGGGTACCTTAGTTGGTAGAGTGCTTCCATAGCACGCACAGAAACATGGCTTCAATCCCCAGTACTGCATAAAGCAAGCATGTTGGCACATACTGATAATCCCAGCACTTGGAAGGTAGAGACGAGAGGACCAGAGGTCCAAGGTCATCATTACTTACATATTGAGCTTGAAGCCAACCTGGAATATATGAGACCCGTGCCAAGATAAAACAAAAACCTCATCAAACATAACCATAAAAGCAGCCTTAGTGCAACAGTCAAACGTCCTAGCTACTGGAGCTCCTAAGATACTTCGTCACCTGTCTGTGCTTAAAATTCATCCTGTTTTCTGAGAAAGTGAAAGGAACACAGCGATTAGGTCACTTTCCCAGAACTAAGGGCGAGTATCCAGCAGAGGAGATTTGACATCCGGAGGCTGCCTTGCTTCTAAGATCAAGTGTATACATCCGGAGGCTGGCTCCCTTCATTTTACTGCAAGGAGCTGCTACAGGAGACCCTTGCCGGCCTGGAAGCAGAAGCACACAGGAGATGGTGGTTTTTAAGCACGGTGTCCACATTCAATTCTATTTTTAGCTCTCATAGCACACGGTGCTAGGTTTCTGGGTCTAATGACTGATCACATAACAATGCCCCTGTAAGCCCAAAGCTTCACAAGATTTTTTAAAAAAGAGGTTTGGGGGCTGGAGAGATAACTCTATAACGGCACATGCTTCGAAGCCTGAGTTCCAACCCCAGGACCCAGGACTCACATGACAGAAGGAGAGATCTGACTCCAAGTTGCCCTCTGATCTTCACACACACTCCTTACCATGTGAGGGCACACCCAAAATAAATAAATATTTTTAAATTTTTAAATGAAAACAAGAAACCCTTCATTATGAATCCCCAACTCCCGCTGTCAAAATGGCAGAAAGCGAATGCTTGCCACGAGCCTCCCACACCTTCTGAGGGAAGAGCCCGAGGAGTGGGTTTCCTGAAGTTAGGGGAAGATGATCCTCAGTTTCTTCTTTGGGCAGTCTAGGCTCGCAGGGGTGTTCAGCAGAACAGAGTCCCCATTGTCTGAAGACCCGGGACCTGATGACAGCCACCCATTTCTGAGCCGCCTTCCTTGGGAAAGTGTAGCCGCTGACTCCTTGGAAGAGGGAAGTTTCTTGAAGGACCCCTTTCAGGAGAGGGAAAAAAAAGATCACTGCCAAATCTCCCACTAGCACAAACTTTCCTATTCAGGACTCTTTTGCAGACTTTTAAAGAGATCTTTATGCAAGAGAGACACAGAAAAAGTAAAAACAGGGATTCCTAGAATTTGATTCAAGAAGTGGGGCCATGAAGAAGAAGAAGAAGAAGAAGAAGAAGAAGAAGAAGAAGAAGAAGAAGAAGAAGAAGAAGAAGAAGAAGAAGAAGAAGTTTGCAGATGAGGATGGGGGAGGGAAGCGTGGCAAACCCTGGCAAGTTCTACAGGCCAAGCCTTTCGTTTTGATCTTGACATTTTTCCTACTTGTGCTTTTACATAAATGGCTCTCTGGATGTCTAGGCTATAATTTGTGTAACATTTAGTGATGGAAAAAATAGTTTAGACTAAAACACCCAGTTCACTTCAGCTCTCAGGAAGCGGGCTTATAGCTTTCTGCTTATCTTAGAAGTTTGCTTTATCATTTTATTATTAAAAAAAAAAAAAGCCAAGCAGTGGTGGCACACACCTTTAATCCCAGTACTCCAGAGACAAAGACAGCTAGGTATCTGTGAGTTCGAGGCCAGACTGGTTTACACAGTGAGTTCAAGGACAGCCAGGACTACACAGAGAAACCCTGTCTCGAAAAACAAGAAACGGGCTGGCGAGATGGCTCAGCGGTCAAGAGCACCGACTGCTCTTCCAAAGGTCTGGAGTTCAAATCCCAGCAACCACATGGTGACTCACAACCATCTGTAACAAGATCTGATACCCTCTTCTGGAGTGTCTGAAGACAGCTACAGTGTACTTACATATAATAAATAAATAAATCTTAAAAAAAAAACAAGAAACAAGAAACAAACAGAAAACAGCCTTAAACAGTCGGGGAAGATGGCTAAGTCCGTAAAGGATCGGTTGTGTAAGCATAAAGACCTCAGTACAATGTAAAAAGCCTGGTGAGGTAGCGTGCACTGTACCCCCCACAGCTGGGAGGTAGAGACAGGCAAACCCTCGGGGCTTATTGGCCAGTCAGTCTGGAGTAATTTGGCAGTTCCAGGGCCTAGTGAAAGACCCTGTCTCAAAAACAAAACCAAACAAAGCAAAACAAAACCTGAAGGCAGATGGCGCCTGAGGAACCATATTGGAAATTGACCTCTCCCCACCCAACCATGCACATGCATAACACCCAATTTTAAACAATGTATTTCGTCATTTTTTTCTTCACTTTATGTTTTTTTTTTTTTATGGTACTGAAAAATGAACCTACAACCTCATGCATTATAGGCAAGTGCTCTACTATTCAGTCCCATTTTTTCACCTTATTTTTAAAAATGTTTAAATTAAGATATATTAACGGTGTATATTAATGAGTGTGATGTGATATTTCCACACAAGTATTCGGCATGCTCTGAGAAAATGCACCCTCCCTTAATCCATCCTTCCCCTGAAAGTTCACGCTCGGAAGGCGGAATCTGAGACAGTTCTGCTAACACAGTTCAGGTGGCCTTGAACTCTCAACCCTCTTGCCTCAGCACTCTAAAAAGCTGGGATTACAAGTGACTTGACACTTCACTTTAGAAGCTCACTTTAAAAGATCTCTTTCTCTCTCTCTCTCACTCTCTGCTAATGTATCATGTATCACAGGTTGGCCTTAAACTCACTGAACTACCTTGATTGTTCAAGGTACCTTGATTTGCCTCCGCTGAGCGTTGGGATTAAAGGGGTCCAGCACCATGCCTGGAGTTTCTGATCAATAGCTAACCTTCATACTCTAAGTGATACAAGGTAAAGAGCACCCTCAGCCTAGGCAAAGGTGTGGCATGAGGAATAGCAAAAATATAATTAGTGGCTCAGAAGGGGGTCACCCAAGAGCATGCCAAGAACAGGCATGCTCTGTTTATGAACAGAAGGCGAGAGTTGTATTTGAGTGTGCTGGGCTGCTGTATTCAGTAGAGAAGCTGAGTGTAGCTAGCTCATCTCTCAGTGGCAGAGCTCTGCAGGCACTGTATCTTGGTTTGGACTTGGATGGAGGTTTCTGAATTGGTTTGTAAACTGTATCTAAGCAGTGATAGTAGCCTTGGTGGTGGTGGCACAAGCACTCAGGACACAGAGGCAGAGGTGGATCTCTGAGTTTAAAGCCAGCCTGGTCTACAGAGAGAGTTCCAAGACAGCCAGGGCTACACAGACTCTGTCTCCAAAAACATGAAAATAAAAAAATAAAAATAAAAGAGGCGTGTCTAGGTAAGCCTCATGGGCCACAGCCATTTGTGCTGTAAGTCTGTCTGCTTCTCTCAATTATAAAGAAAAACCTTTTCCTTTCCTTCCATCTCCTTTCTAAGCATCCTTTCCTTAGCACCTGGGGCCTTTTCCAGAGTGTTTTGGGCTTCCTCACTCTTTCTCTAAAGAGTAGAGCCCATCGCTGTATGAAGGAGTGGACCCACGGCAGATGCAGACACCAGAACCTGCTTCCCGCAAGGCCGAGCCCTTTGGCAGTCACAGGACCGAAGAGTCTCTGCGGAGTATAACCTAAAGTGTACTTATTTATTTTGATGCCTTTGTGAGTGCTTTCCAACTTTACAGGAGGAGGCTCTTTTTTTTTTTTTTTTGGTTTTGTTTTTAATTACTGCATGCATATTTCTTTTGGCATGAGTGAAACTCATGAATGAGCGGTTCTTTTCCGGACTCTCCCAATGACAGTGTGTCTACCTTGGAGTTTCCTGGGCTCCTGTGGACTTTCACTGGCCAGTGAAATGGTTCAGTAGGTAGAGGCTTGCTGCTAAGTCTGAAGACCTGAGTTTTGACCCTGGGATACATATGATAGGAGAGAATTGGTTCCTATAAGTTGTTCTCTGATCTCCACATGTAAGCTGTGATACACATACACACACACACCACACTCATTCATACACACACATACTCATACACACTTACACACACCATACTCATTCATACACATACACACTCATACACACGCATAAACACACACATAGACATACATACACTCTATACACACTCATATACACATATATAAGCACTCTCACGCATGATAATTGTAATAATTTTTAAAAGAACACTGAAAGAAGCACTCATTCTTCTCTTCCTGCTTCTAGACTTTTTTGTTAGACAGGGAAGCTACGTTCAGAGGTGTGGCAGACGTATCTCCACAAAGGGAAGGCCAAGAAAACTTTTCTGAGGCCACCCCAAATTCCTTACTACAATGAGCTGCAGAGTCAGGATGAAACTAGGGCTGGGCCTCGGCCGGCCAAGGCTGACAGGGCAGAGCTGTGTTGATGGTCAGGCTTTGCTCTGATTGATGGAAGCTGGTGAATGTTGGTGAAGTAAATTCCATTTTTGTCCTTTGTTTAGAATCAACACGTATGAATTTTATTATTGTCCTAGTCACTGTCCTATTGCTGTGAAGAGACACTAGGACCAAGGCAAATATGAAAGAAAGCATTTAATTGGGAGCTCGATTACAGCTTTAGAGGTTTAGTCCATTATCATCATGAGTAGGATTATCGTAGTACACATAGGTGGCACTGGAGTGATACCTGAGAGCTACATCCTGTTCCGTAGGCAGAGAGAGAGGGGGAGAGACAGATAGACAGACAGACAGATAGACAGACAGACACAGAAAGAGAGAGAGAGAGAGCCAGAGCCAGAGCAACAGAGACAGAGATAGAAAGGAGAGACAGAGACACAGACACAAACACAGACACTCTGGGCTTTTGAAACCTCAAAGCCCACCCCCAGTGACAGACTTCCTCCAGTAATGTCCCACTTCCTAATCCTTCTAATCCTTTCAAATAGTACCACCTCCTGGTGACTAAGCATTCAAGCATATCAGCCTATGGGGACGATTCTAATTTAAAGCACCGCAATTACTCTATGAGGAAAACATACTCCTTCATGCAATTATATAACTACTTTAATTGGATAGTCTATTGCTTGCCACAAACAGCTCTCTGGCTTTGCAGTCAGGAGTGAAGAGAGATTGGTCACCTCTGAGCTCTGCCTTTAGGGACTCCCATGGTGTGCGTGTGTGTGTGTGTGTGTGTGTGTGTGTGTGTGTGTGTGTGTGTGTGTGATATGTGTGTTGGGGGAGGTGCACATTCTATGGCAAACGTGTGGTCGGAATACAACTTTATGGAGTTAGATCTCTCCTTCCACCTTTATGTGGAATTCTAAGAACTCAGGCTGCCAGGCTTATGGAGTAAGTGCTGTTACCTGTGGAGCCATCTTGCCAGCCTATATTCCCGATGTATTGAAGAAAGTTGAAGTAGGAGAAAGCAAGATGACATCAGTGTCCTGGAAAAAGGAGCTACCGCAGCTGAATGTGTTCTTCACGGAAGGGTTGAGGTAGACATTTATCTTCATTGACAGAAAGCACGAGCTCCAGCTAACTTCCATCCCGTCTGTCCATTTGCTTTTGTGTCATACCATGTGATGAGCCCTATTGATAATGTCTGTTTTAGGAATGAAGCTTGGGGATCCATCAGTCAGCTGGCCAACAAATCAATCTTGCTGTTATACACCACTGGGGGACTAGAGGTAACTTCAGAGAGAGGGTTTGTGGGTATGATTGCTACATTGTATAACCATTCCTTCTATGTTCATCTGCCGCGGACCATGAACAAACACATGGAATCATATCCCGAATCCCTGCATCCCTGCTATGTGGTCCATTCAAGAGACTACTAGATGATTTGATCAAAGAAAGAAATGAAAATAGCCAATTAGACCTTTCAGAAATGTATGTCTTTGGTGGTGTGGTGTTGCATGCCTGTAATCCCAGCTCTTGGGAGGCTAAGAAAGGAGAATTGAATATTAAAAGAGAAAGCCAAGAGTTCAAGGCCACCCTGAGCTCTATAGCAAGAGTCTGAAGAAACAAAACAAAGCCATCTTCTACCAAAATGAGTTGTTTTCTTGTGTGTATGCATATGAATATCCGTGTATACAAATGTGTGTGCAAGTAACATTTCCACATATGCATGTGTGGGAGACATTCAGAGGAGACAACCTCAGCTCTCATTCTTTGGCCACCATACACCTTGGGTTTTTGAGATAGTGTCTCTCAATTAGCCTGGAGATCGCTAATTAGACTGGGCTTCTGGCCAACTGGCTTCAGGGCCCACCTGACTCTACCTCCCAGGCCTGGATTTAAGCATGTTGTGCCATCATGATTGGCTTTGGGATTTTTTTTTAAGTACCACAAAGCTGCCTGAAAAAAATTTAATTAGGGAAATAAGAATATCATATCCCACTTTCAACAGAGCGCATTCAGAAATACAGTCAAAAAGAATCGCTCTTCCCTTCCACCTGCTTTTTGTGGCACACTTTGTGCCTAGAGAGGCTTTCTTTGAAATGGAAAAGCAACTCTCCTACTAAATATGATGATGAGAAGCGGAAACACTATTCTTGAGGTTAAAAAAAGGTTTTTCATGAGTCTCCTAAGCCTTGTGCGGGAGCTCATTGAAAAGCTGACTTAGAGAAACGAGATAGAACGGGGCACTATCTCTGCTAACCATCTCACAACGCTGGCACTCACCCGGAGGCCGCAGAGATCAGTATGAGACCGAGTGTAAGCTGGTCTTTAGATGGCCATCTGAAAACTCATCAAATGGCAAATGGTGAAAAACAAAATCACCTCTGAAACTTTCAAATTGCATTGATCTGTGGCAGAAAGCCCTCACCACAGGGAGAGAAATGATGGATCAGGGAACTCGTGGGAGAGGTTGTTTAAAGTGCTTTGTGCTGTGTGTGTGTGTGTGTGTGTGAGAGAGAGAGAGAGAGAGAGAGAGAGAGAGAGGGAGGGAGAGAGAGTATGTGTATGTGTGTGAGTGTGTGCATGCATGTGTGTGTATGTATTTTAATTTATGTATGGAATTGCCTGCAGATAGTAAATAGACTATATTTGCTATGTTTTGAGGAAGATAGAATCAGGCTGTCTTTGTATTTCAAAGCCAGGGAAAACAAAAAACAGCTTTGAAGTGCCTCTTCCTGCCTTTTTTTTTTTTTTTTTGGTCCTAATCTTCCAAGAGATGGTCTTGACAATGTTCTTCCTTTCCCAGCCCTCCAACTCCCTTTCAAAAGCAGTTAAAAGTAACCTTCCTCCGTTAAAAAGGCAATGCAAGCTTTAATTAGGTCAAGGAATGTACCCACGGAGCACTGTGGATGTCTCGAAATGACCACAAAGGCAAGCAGGGACGTCTGAGCAGCACAACTGTTCTCCAAACACCTGTTCTCTCTGTCCTTCAGCTCAGAGCCTGGGTGGTGCCCTCTGCCAAGACACCCTGGGCTTTTGCACAACAAGTTTCCCTGATTAAATACCTATGTTCCTTCTGGATGGGTTTCTCTGTGGTATTTCCTTCCCTCTGAAACATAATCTTCCCTGTGCCCAAGAATACCTCGTAGGGTTTGTGTCTGTGGCTAAAAGAAGGACCGCATTTGATGCAGCCATCACGGACTGATAGGAAAGGCTTTTTTTTCTTTTCTTTTCTTTCTTTCTTTATTTCTTTCTTTCTTTTTTTTTTTTTTACATTTTGAACACTCTTAAAATATCAGATTTTTGGGATTCTCACAAAATCCCATCTTGTAACTTTCCCCCTATGGTCTAGGAGAAAAAGTGAGAGGACTTTGTAAGGGGCAACATAGTAAATGCTTTAGGCTTCTGTACTGAAATAACAGCCAGCAGTATGGTATCACATATATGTTCCTTATTCAGCGAAACTTTATAAAGTTAGGCAAGGAAGGGCTGGAGAGATGGCTCAGTGGTTAAGAGCATCCACTGCTCTTCCAGAGGCCCCAGGTTTGGTTCCCAGCACCAACATCTGGCAGTTCACAACCACCTCTGTAACTCCAGTTGTAGGAGATCTGACACCTTCTTCTGGTCTCTAAAGGCGCCTGCACACATGTGTGAGCACATATACACATGCAGAGACACATAAATAAAAATAGACATTTTTAAAAGTATTTTTAAAATGACAGTGAGTTGGGTCAAGTGTCTCATATGTGTCATCCCAGCCCTTTGGGGGAGGGGCAGAGAGGTAGGGGAATTAAGAGTTCAAAATCATCCTCAATTACCAAGTGAGTTTAAAAGCCGGGCGTGGTGGCGCACGCCTTTGTGAGTTCAAGGACAGCTTGGGTTACATGAGACTGTGTCTTAGAACACATAAACAAAATAAAAAGGGCAGGGCTGGGAAAATGACTCACTCCGTGAGGTATTTGCCATGCAAGCAGGAGGGGCTAAAACCAATTCCTACCATTGACATGGCCGGTTGGTTCACCTATGATCCAGACACTGGGACAGGAGAAGCCCAGAAGCTCGCTGGCGAGTCAGTTCAGCCAAATCAGTGAACTTCAGGTTCAGTCGGAGACCCTGCCTCATAACAAACGGTGAGGAGCGATCAACTCTGGCTCCCTCATTTGCATGCATGCACACATGCACACAAACATGCAGACATGTGCACAAATGAGTGTGCACACACACACACACATACACACACACACACACACACATACACACACACACACACACACACACACACACACACACACACACATACAGAAAGACAACATACCACAGAGTCATGCTTGGAACAATCTCTGGGGGTGCTTCAGTGAATGTGGCCCGGATCTGAGTTTATGCCTGGTGGTATCTTGGCTGCTGTGAGAAGGAGGGCTAAGACCAAAAGCTGCTCCAGTCCATTGAGTTAAGTTCGTTACACAGGCTACCTGTGCTCCAAGCCATGAGCTTGCGTGATGGAAACCTGTTGTGCTCACTAGAGTGCAGACACAAGTGAATGAACTGGTTGGCTGTCCTTTGTCATGGTGACCATCTCATTCCTGGTCAAATACTTTCTCTATTCTTGTCTCTTTCTTCACTCCCTCAACTGGTGCCTGATCACAGAGTTGTCTCTGAGCACTGGTTGATAATGGGAGCACATTTCATTACAGCATTCAAGGCTCTTGATGAACTGGCACTAGGGCTGGATTATCCGCTGGGATAGCAGATGCTGTGGATTAGACCTTCCATGTCCCCTAAAGGGCATGTATTGAAGCCTTGCTCTCCAAGATGGTGTTATGAAGGAGTTGTTTCAGTTTTATATCCTATTGCTGTGATTAAATAACGGAAAAAGAAAAAAAGCAACTTAAGGAGGAAAGAGTTCATCTTAATTCTCAGTCCAGTGTTTCTGTACATCCTAGTGGGTGAGATTTCACAGGGGTGGGAGCTTGAGGGAGTTGGTCATATCACATCCCTAAATTGGAAACAGTAATGGATGTGTGTTTCTGCTTAGATCCAGCACACAGCCAGGGAAAATCAGGTGGGTCTTCTCTCTTTAATTTGTGCAATTGAGATAATCCCCTGCCGGCATAGCCCAGAGAGGCTCATTTCCTAGGGAATTCTGCCTTCTGTCAAGTTGACAACTTAAACCCTCATAGAGATAGTGAAACCCTTAAGGTATGGGTTCTAATAAGAAGTCTTTATGTTATTTGAAGACTAGCTTTCAAGGAGATGGTAGGAGTCAGGTTCTCTCCCTCTCTTTTGCTTCCTGAACATGAGTTAAACTCTTGGCTCCATCATGCATTCCTAGGAAGATGTTCTAACTTACCACAGACCCAAAATGATGAGGACAACTACTGATAGACCGGACTCTCCAAAACTGTGAGGGAAAATAATTTTCTCTGCATGCATGAAGCTGATTATCTAGAGTATCTTATTTGCATGTATGTGAGGTAGGGTGTATGCATATATGGATGTGTGTGATGGTACACTTGGCGTGCATGCACACATGGAAGCTAGAGAGTGATGTCCAATGTCTTCTTATGTTGTTCTCTCTCTTATCCTTGAGGCAGAGCCTCTCACTGAACCTGAAGCTCACTCTTCCAGCTCTAATGGGCTGGCCACCAACTCCCAGGATCTGTCTGTCTTTAAGTCTCAGCTCTGGAATCATGAAAGTGTGCCACCAAAGTCTAGTTTCTTCGTGGATTCTGGGGCGCTGAAGTCAGGTAGTCATGCTCGGGCAGCAAGCACTTTACTCACTGAGCCACGTCCCCAGCTCCTCAAGTTTTCTATTTAATATAGTAACAGAAAGCTGATTAATATGGTAGGTATAGTACCTGGGGCTCACAGATTTCAGGGGTCAATGGCCACATTTTATTTAACTTATTTGAAAGCAGAAGAAAAACAAGATAGCAATAATAAATGCATAGGAATGAATATGTGGTCTGAGTTATGGTTATCTTTCTACCAATTTAGTTGTAAATATATCTTCAGAAGAGGCCCACAAAAGAAATAAGGTTTTTCCTAAAGATTGTCATATAAAAGACATTTGGGGTGGTTTTAATGAGAGTGGCCCCCATAGGCTCATCTATATGAATTCTTGGTTCCTAGTTGGTGGAACTGTTTAGGAAGGATTAGAAGGCGTGGCCTTGATGGAGGAGGTAGGCTTTCAAAGCTCATGCCAGTCACTTTCTCTGCCTTATGGCTGCAGATCAAGATGTAAGGTCTCAGCTACTACTCCAGTGACATGCCAGTCTGCCTGCTGTCATGCTCCCCACCATGATGGTCATTGGCTCTAATCCTCTGGAATAGCAAGCCCCAAGTTAAATGCTTTCTTTTGTAAGTTCCCTTGATCATGGTGTCTTATCACAGCAATAGAAAAGCAATTAAGAAGACAGCACACCCAGTTAATTTGAATTCAAATAAACAGTGAATATTTTAGTCTGAATTTATTATGAATATTACAGGAAGAATAGTCACAAAAACAAACAAACAAACAAACAAACAAACATGTGGCTGGGTGTGGTAGAGCACACTTAGAGTCAGCCTTGGGAAGACTGAGGTAAGAGAATTGCAAGTTCTAGGCCAGCCAGAGCTACATAATGAGACTCTGTCTGAAAAAAGAAAAAAAAATGTTTATTTGGAATTCAAATTAAACAGGCATCCTGTGTTTTCGTTTTCCAAGTCTGGCATCCCCACAGGAAGTCAGTGCAGCTCTGGCTGGCGTCAGCTGTGTCTGCAACCTTCCCTCCTTGAGGTACCTTACACTAGGTTCCTCAGAAGTAGGCCCTGGGATGGGGGTTTCTCGGCTAGTAAGTTACTTAAGGGCGTGTCAGACACAAACTCTCAGCAGGACAGGCAAAGGGTGAGGCTCAGGCAAGGGTCTGTCGGGTCCTGGGGGCTTCACTCTGACCCCCTCAGCCATGCACAAAGTTAACCTCAGAAATGTCCAGGGTGTAACAGAATGTTCCATCAGTTCCATCAGGGCAGACACAGACACCCTGACTCTTCCATAGAACCAAGGGGATAGATATTAAGTCAAGCTGATAGAATGACAGGAATGGGTACAGTTTCCTTGTGCCAACCTATATGTCACAGAGTGCCTTATTCCTCTCTGAGAGGGCCCATACCTCATAAGGGACCTATTCCTCACAGAGAGGGCCCATAACTCACAAAGGGGCCTATTCTTCACTGAGAAGGCCCACATCTCAGGAAGGGGCCTGTTCCTCACAGAGAGGCTCACACCTCATGAAGAGGTTTGTACTCACTGAGTATCCTGTACCTCACAGTGGACACTGCACCACACAGAGGAGACCTATACTTACTGAGTAATCCACACCTTAATGATAACTCACTGATGGGCCTTCATTTCCCAGAGGGGTCTATACCTCACATAAAGAGGATTTTATACTTCAGTGAGGACGTCTATACCTCACTAAAGAGTCCTGTGTCTCAGAGACACAGGAGGTACCTATACTTCACTCAGTGATAGAGCCTATCTATACCTCATTGGAAAAGCTATACGTTAGAGGGGGTTATAGCTCAGAGAGGAGCCGATACCTGACAGAGGGACTTAGACTTTTCGTAGGCATCAGGTCAACTGATGAAAGACTGCCTTATTACCATAGAAATAGCTTCTGGGTACCGCTCTTCCTTGTTTGACCCAGTCACCGCATCATTAAGAGCATTCAGCTGCTCTCCTCTCTAGGCTGACGACATCTGAGCCTCATCCCCGGAATACCCGGGTCCCAACTCATCACACCTCCATTATTCTCCATTCATATTCTCAGCCCTGTGACCTCCTTCCTAACACCCGTTCTTCCTGGAAAGCCGTTCTTACCTTCTTCCAAATGGTGTTTTTCCTGTTTTTTGGGGTTTTTTTTGGTTTTTGTTTTTTGGTTTTTTTTTTTTTGAGATGAGGTCTTCCTATGTAGCCAAGGCCAATCTGCAGCTTGCTATAAAGCCCAAGCTGGCCTTAGACAGGCATGTACCACAAGGTTTGGCCTGGCGGGGTCGGCAGCATCTAATGGCCCTGTGATGCCCCCTCTCCTGTAATAAGCCCACCCCCATCTCTAAGAAACATGCTGTTCTCCTCAGGCACCTCACAGGCCTCTGCATGTCTGTGAGGTGACTTCTGCCATACTGACGCGTGTCCTGTCTTCTCTTTCTGGCTCCCCGTGGTCCCTGCTTCGGCAGAGAGTGGATCCCATTCATTTGACTATTCCCAGCACCTCATCCACAGTGGTCCCTTAATTGTTTGCTGGCTGGCTGGCTGGATAAAGATATTCAGCCTGTGGCTTTGCTCAGATAAACACTCAGCTACAGTTGGCTAGTGTTGCATTGCTATATGCAATGGGTATGCATGCTGATGGTGGCAGCAGAGGCGTTAAAGATAAATGGAAAAACACAAAACCATCAAGCTTCACCTCTCTCTAGAGGTGCTGGCTTCCACATTTGAGCCCCACCCAATCCCACAGGAGTGTCCCAGTGAACAAGTCCATGATCTTCCTCATCTATCATCTGTCTGTCTGTCTGCATGTATGCATGCATGCATGCATACAGTAGGTATGGGTGTTAGGCATACACATACCATGATATATCTGTAAGGATCAGAAGAGAGCTTATGGAAGCTGGTTGTCTCCTGCTACCATGTGGGTCCTGAGATCAAACTCAGGGTGTCAGGCTTGCTGGCAGGTGTTCTTAACCACTGAGTCATTTTGCCAGCCCCAATGATTCCCCACCACCTCTATTTCCAGGTGGGGGATCCTTGCCCTAGTCCAACTCCATCTGTAGTTTAGAACTGAGGGGCTCTTCCCCAGCCCCTCTCATTGGGGGATTCTTTTTGCTCACTGTCTCCGAACACAAGGACTTACTGCTAATAGCCTAGTGTGAAGGGAACCAAGAAATCCCATGAACTGATTTGACCTATCTTCCTTAAATACTATGCCTCTCTGTTCCCTCAGCTCTCAGGAGGCGACTGGACAGCTCATGGGGCTTGGATCTGGTATTAATTAGGCAGCTGACTGGCCTTAGAGAGCTGTTCGACCAGTCTCCTTAACTGTTCATGGAAATAATACCAAGGGCCACGTTGTTTTGCTCTACCTGTTTCTGAATTTACTGTTCCCTAAAGATCCTAGGAATCCAGGGCTCAAAGTGGCTTGCCATCTGAGAAAGATCCAGAAGAGAGGTGTACCCCTGGGACCTAAGACTTCTTACCGTGTATGGGGTAAGGAGGAAGGCTATGCACCAAGTGGACCTGACTGCAGACACAGCAAGCCAGTGAACAGAGCAAGGAGCTCCAGGTGCTGAGCAAGGCCCAGGGTGCACAGCTCATTCTGACCAGATGGAAGAGACAGGCATGCTTAGGAGTCGTGATGAAGCCTGCTCCTGTTATGAGTGGCCTGAGGGGCATTGAACAGGGAAAATGGCGAGGAGGAAAAGTGGAACACTATTTTCAGAGCTGGTCCAGGCTCAGTAGGAGGAGATGCTTGTACCAGTTATGAGGGGCAGGGGGTCTCAAGCTCTCGAAGCTGCTCCTCCTCGTCCCTTTCGAAGACTTGCTGTTTGCATGGTTCAGGAAGTATTGCAGTGTGCCTCAGGGCGTTACAATGTTACCATTCCCTACCCTCTCCACTGACTACAGCCTCAGCCACCTTTCTTTTGCTTTTGCCACTGCCAGGTCTGAATAGTTGGTGATAGCTGTCTCCCTCTCCAATTCGATTCATATTGCCCTTATGTAATCCATATCCATGCATCCATGCATCCATGCATCCATCCATGCATCTACGCATGCATACATCCGTCTGTAGGCTGATCCTTCAGTATATGGCTCCTTGTTTGTTTATTTCTCAAATATCATCTATAATATTCCAAGCACAGTCTCACACTTGGTAGCTCTGATGATTCAGGGGGACTTAAGAGGAGCCAATCAGTTTCTTTGGTGCAAGAGGGAAAAAAAATCTCGATAAATGGTTTTAGGATTCAGCCACAAAGAGCTATTTGGGGTGCTATGGAACACAAGGCTTGAGGGTCTGGGACTGTTGGATATAAAGACAAAGTATGTGTTAGCTTGCCTCAAAGGATGAGTCAGAGTCTGCTCAAATTTCCAGATGGTCAGAAACCATCTAAGCAGAGACCAACGGGGTCTGTTACTGCCTGATTATGAAGCAGCTCCCCCAAAGGCTTAAGGCTTCAACACACCAGTGTACAGAGGTGGTCCTTTTAGAAGTGATTAGAATGTAAAGGCTTTGACTGCATTAGTGGATTGATCCATTGATGGATTCTCCATTTTTTTGGTCATTACTGGAGAGAGGTTGATACTCCAAGAAGTGAGGTCCAGTAAGAAGTAGGGGATGGGAGTAGCTTGGAAGGGTCTATCTTGTGTCTTCTCTGGCCACACTCTATTATTATGTTCAGCTCTGGCTCAGGTCCAAAGCCATGCCAAGTGACCATAGACCATGGACCTCTGCAGCTGTAAATCAAAACCAGTCTTGTCTCTCTCAAGTAGTTGCTCTCAGGTGTTTCTGTAACAGGGAGGGAAGCCAAGGAGCACAATGACCCCAGACTCTTGGATACCTAGATTTGTTTAGCTTCTGAGTGCTTGCTTTGGTTGTATTGTAGGATATTTGGAGAATAGTAAGAGTTTGAGCTACAGATGGAGGCTTAAAACTGGTTAATTTTAAAAAAAGGATTATTTATCCTATGTATATGTGTACACTGTAGTTGTCTTCAGACACACCAGAAAAGGGCATCAAATCCCATTACAGATGGTTGTGAGCCACCATGTGGTTGTTGGGAATTGAACTCAGGACCTCTGGAAGAGCAGTCAGTTCTTTTCACTGCTGAGCCATCTCTCCAGCCCAAGACTGGTTAGTTTATTCTCAAAATATTTATAAAGAGACTACCATGTGCCATGGCCAGTCTATATGTTAGGAACAGAATGGCTTGTAAGGGCACTGTAGTTCCTGCTCTTATGAGGGGCACACAGAGAAGGGACAGTCAGGGCTCCTCCCCAAACTCCTCCTATCTTTCCTACTTTCCTACTCATCCAACTGTGTGTTCCTTTCTTCCTTTCCTCTTTCTTTCTTTCTTTCTTTCTTTCTTTCTTTCTTTCTTTCTTTCTTCCTTCCTTCCTTCCTTCCTTCCTTCCTTCCTTTCTTTCTTTCTTTCTTTTTGTTTTTTTCGAGACAGGTTTTCTCTGTATAGCCCTGGCTGTCCTGGAACTCACTCTGTAGACCAGGCTGGCCTCGAACTCAGAAATCCTCCTGCCTCTGCCTCCCAAGTGCTGGGATTAAAGGCGTGCGCCACCACGCCCTGCTCTTCTTTCTTTCTATTTCAAACAAAACCACAAGAATTAAATCAAAACAGATGAAGCAAGAAGACAAAACAGAATGAAATTAAAACCACACACAACACAACATGGACTCTCGGCGACTGAGGCAGAGGCGGGCAGATCTCTGTGAGTTTGGGGCCATTTTAGTTATATCTATATTTTATTATTAAGAATAGTGCAGCTGCTAGATGGCGGCATACACCTTTAATCCTGCACTTGGCAGAGGCAGAGAGAGGCAGAGAGAGGGGCAGGGGCAGGGGCAGGGGCAGGGGCAGAGGCAGGGGCAGGTGGATCTCTATGAGATTGAGGCCTTCCTAATCTACAAAGAAAATTCCAGGACAGCCAGAGTGACACAGAGAAACCCTGTCTGGAAAAACAAACAAACAAACAAACAAACAAACAAACAAACAAACAATAGTGTAACTATGAACACTGGGGGCAGAGGTTTGTTAAATGTTTCCTACTCTGGAAGGCATTTCTCCAAGAATGACATTTAAACGTTATTATTATCTTATTGTTTTATATATGTAGGTATTTTACCTGCATGTATCTCTGTGTACCACATGCATGTCCAGGAGGCCAGAGGAGAGAGTTGGAGCCCATGGAACTGGCATTAGAAATGGTTGTGAGCCACCACGCGGGTGCTAGAAATCACAGCTGGGTCCTCCGGAAGAGCAGCCAATGCTCTTAACTGCTGAGCCATTCCTCCAGCCCCACAAGAATGACATTTTGAGGTACCTTTCTATAATTTAAATGTTCTAACCCTTAGAAGAATTAATACTTTGAAAACGTAAGCAAGATTTCATTCAAGGGTCGTGGAGGACGGCCAGGCACCTGGTTCTCCTCACTTGTGGCTGTAACAGGAGCTGTTTCCATCTTGAACATTTGTTTGGGCTTAGCCTTCCTCCCTCAGGATGACTCCCACGTGACTCCCAGGCGTTCTGAAGTAGTCACAGAAGCAAACTGGCTTGGGCTCTGTGACCTAAAAACCAATAGATAATTTTGTGGAAAAAAACATAAGTGCATATTGGCAATACTGGTTCCTGGTTGGAATTATTCAAATAAGCTCCAGGGGGCCAGGGCTGTTAATTAGAGACTGGTGGCCTCTGACCTCTGCACCTGCTTCAGGATTTAGGAGGAATGTCATTCCACGGCCATTTGGAGGACACACACAATACCGTTCTCTCCTTTGCCACAGTCTGGTCTTTTAGATGGCTGAAGGAAACTCGAGAATTCTTTCACACCAACGCAATTCTGCGTCTGCACAGAGTGTGACAAATCCTGCCCAGCTTTTCCTAGCTGTAGTGGTATAGTCCAGAAGAGAGAACATTCTTTCTTTTCTCAACAGATCTGAGTTCAAATGACTATGTAAACTTTCTAAGATTAATTTTCCTTGTTTGTTTTACATGTCAGTATTGAATATCAAAGGATGTCTCAATTTTTGGCGGAGGCTTCAAAATTCTGGCACTGAAAAAGAAATAGGTGTCAGGGCTGGAGACAGGACTCTGGTTAAGAGCAGTTACTGTTCAGGGACCTGAGTTCAGTGACCATCACCCACATCAGGTGGCTTACTGCCCATACTTCCAGTTCCAGTGGATCTGAATCTACTCTTGTGTCCATCAGAACTGCGCTCATGTGCACAGACTTAAAAATAAATCTCTTAAAAAAAAAAAAAAAACAAGGACTGGGCTGGAGAGATGGCTCAGTGGTTAAGATCACTGACTGCTCTTCTTAAGGTTCTGAGTTCAAATCCCAGCAACCACATGTTGGCTCACAACCCTCTGTAATGAAATCTGATGCCCTCTTCTGGAATGCCTGAAGACAGCTATGATGTACTTACATATAATAATAAATACATCTTAAAACAAAACAAGGACAAGGCATCAAGGGAGTGTGAAATGCAAATGAAATGTACTGTCATTTCTAGCAAGGGTTAAATGAGACAAAGGAAGCTTCCGCTTTAGAGAGAGCTTTAAAGGAACATCCAGCCCCGGCTCCTCCCAGAGTCAGCATTTTTCTAAGGTCAAGGGATGTGCCCGGGGTTACATCCTGTTCTCAAAAGTAGCAATGTGCCACTTTCATTTAGCCAGTCACAAAGGAATGTGAGGTTGAGCTCTGACTGCTCAGAGTGGGGCACAGGACCCCTTTGCATCAAGAATAAAAACTCAGCAGCCCCTTGCTGGGGGTGCTTGCCCGCCTGATTTGGCACAGTTATGTATGAACCTATATGAGGAGGTTGGATTGTGTCTTAGTTAGGGTTTGACTGCTGTGAACAGACACCATGACCAAAGCAACTCTTACAAGGACAATATTTAATTGGGGTTGGCTTACAGGGTCAGAGATTCAGTCCATTATCAAGGCAGAAGCATGGCAGAATCCAGGCAGACACAGTGTAAGAGGAACTGAGAGTTCTACATCTTCATCTGAAGGCTGCTAGAAGACTCACTTGCTCTCACACAGTTAGGACGAGGCTCTCATTGCTTACCCCCACAGTGACACATTTTCTCCAGCAAGGCCACAGCTACTCCAACAATGCTACACCTCCTAATAGTGTCACTCCCTGGGCCAAGCATATTCAAACCACCACAGATTGTGTGGCCATTTTGTTGAGATTCCCTGGCCCGTTTCTAACATTTCGCCTTCTAAGAAAGATGAAGAATTAGAAGACATATGCCAGGCCTTACGGTATGCATCCTGGGACTGACTCTGAGACCCTGGGCTTCAGCTTTTCCTCAAAGGGATATCCAGGGCCTTAGAAGTCAAAGTTAGATTGTAAGTTGCCACTGGGATGGGAGAGTGTCTCCCTCTTGCTATAAATTTAGACACTAAGAGCCAAAGAAACCATAACTCCTGAAGCTTAAGGTAAGTTCAATATTGCTAATGCAATAAGGCACGAAAAAGGTATATGGGTTATAACAGAAGAAATAAGACTGTCTCTATTCAAAAATGACATCACTGTCTACATTTAAAAAGTCAAAAAGAGGGGCTGGTGAGATGGCTCAGCGGGTAAGAGCACCCGACTGCTCTTCCGAAAGATAAGTTCAAATCCCAGCATCCACATGGTGGCTCACAACCATCCGTAACGAGATCTGGCGCCCTCTTCTGGAGTGTCTGAAGACAACTACAGTGTACTTGCATATAATAAATAAAATAAATCTTAAAAAAAAAAAAGTCAAAAAGAATCTGCAAAAATAAGCAACTCCAGATAACAGACGAGCTTAGCAAGACTGCTCAATGCCAAGTCAAAATGCACAACTCAGCTGTATGCTTAGAGCCTCCCAATGAACCCCTGGTGGGCTTTTTAGGGAACATCTATCAGCTGAATGGAGTGGAGTGGACCTGGATCCCAGACTCTGGTGGAGACTGAAGGAGGAGGATCCCATGAGTCCAGGAGTTTGAGGCCTGCCCAGGTAGCCTAATAAGACCTGCTTCAAACAAAAAAAAAATGGGAAAATGTACTGTTTGCTCTTATATTTCATCCTGAAGTTTCATAGCATCGAACTTCACATTTAACTCTATAACTCATTCTGAGCTAATTCCAGGGGGCTGGAGAGATGGCTCAGTGGGTAAGAACACATATTGCTTTGACAGAGGACCTCAATTTGGTTCCCCAGCACCTTTGTCACGTGGCTCACAACCACTTGTAACTCCAGCTCCAGGGGAGGAGTCCAAAGCCTTCTCCTGACCTCTATATATGCACATACACACCCATCCTCACACGTGTGTACACAATTTAAAATAAATAAATAAATAAGCCATAGTTTTTGTACATGGTTTAATGCTGTGTGTCGGATGTGTATATAGGCACACGTGTGTTCTATTGCACTAGCCCTTGTGTGCGTGCGTGCGTGCGTGTGGAGGCCAAACGTCAGGGTTAGGTGTCTTTCTCAATTGCTTGCCATCTTATTTTTTGAGTTATGCTCTCTCAGTAAACCCGGCACTTGCTGTTTTAGCTGACTGGCTTCTTAGTGAGCTTCCAGGGTCCGCCCATGTCCGGCTTCCCAGCCCTGAGATTACGAATGTGTAGCACCGTGCCCAGAATGTCCCCATAGGTGCTGGCATCTGAACTGAGGTTTGGATTTTTGCACAGCAAACAGTTTACTCACTAAGCTTTCTCTCCAACCCTCTTTTCCTTTTCTGGTTTTTTTTTCCCCCTTTGTTTTTTGTTGTTGGTGACAATGTGGTCTTGAGGTCCCTGAGGGAGGACAGCCCATGCACCTACTGAAGCTGACTCTTTCTGCCTTTGGCCTTTGTCTCTATCCTGGCGTCAGCTTGGGGAGCCACTTGAAGCTCACTGAAGAGGTGGCAGTGACAAGAGGGACCCCCTAGGGTCAGCTGGTAAAGCCCCTCTAGATCTCAGTCTACCTCCATCCAGGAATCAGATTCTAGGAAGAGGGACACGAAGGATAATGAAAATCTTTTTTTTTCCACCTTTTGCATAAGCATGAATTATTCACCAAAGATCTAAATTCTGCTTTATTACAGCTTTGGATATATCAAGGGGAGAGAATTCCTTTTCTTTTTCCTTTTATGTCCCTTCTCTCGAGAGGAAAGATGACCTCACCCTGCTCAGCAGAGTGTAATGGTCACCTTTAACGGTGGAGAAGGGTCAAGTGTCCTGTGGTGGGGAGCTAAGCAGTGTGGGCATCAACGTATGTCCTGAATGAGTACGCTGTCACACCTCTGCCCAGATGTGGCCAGTGTCCTTTCTGGCAGAGAGGAACAGTCACAACCTTTCGTGATGACCTTGATGCCAGCCGTTCCTTTGTTTAAAGAACACTGCTGTGCTCACCATCCGATGTGCTGATTCTGAAGTGGCCTAGCGGGGACCCTGTGGATTCCTTCTGACCTTGGCCAAGGAACGGAGACAGTGCAATGGCTGCAGGGCCCTGGGGCTGAACTCAAGGTCATGTTTGAGCTCCTGGCTTCTCTGGGCTCCTGTGTGAGCGCCCCGAGTCCTCCATGCCTGTTAGTTTCCATCCTGTGATCTCAGAGACTCAATCACCATTAGCCGAGCTGTAGTGGAGGAGGTGACGCCAACCCACAGGAGACAGCGCCCTCGGGTATCTGGGTTCATTCTATTGGAAAAGCTGCCATGGTGTTCTGTCAACCCCTAGGAGTGATGTCAGATTTAATTTGGCTACAAGGGCTTTGCAAGCCTGCAGTGTGTCGTATTCCAGAGCTGGAGTAACTGTTGTTTGTTGTTGTTGTCCTTTCCTGGAGATGACAGCTCTGTCATCACTGTTCATGACCTTGGGTGTAATTCTTGTGCCCGATGACTGGGACCATGCCGACATGACTCTCTGAGACTGAGGCTTCAGAAAAAGAATGGGGAAGGGCAGAAAGCAAGACCATCTTGCCTTACATGTGCCCTGGGTATAATTTAGATGTCCCGGTGTGCTATCACCCTCTCACTTAACTGGCACAATAGTGACAGGGTCGGATGCTGTGTCTCTGTATTAGCCAGGGATGGTTTCTTTTCTTCTGCAAGTATGAGAGATCCCAACTTGAGACAGTTTAATTGAGAAGTCTAGATAATGGGAGAGCTTTGGGCACATCTGGATCCAGGTGTTCACATCATGAACTGGGAGGCAGCGGCAGATTTGAGGTTTGAGGCCAGCCTGGTTTACAGAATGCACTCCAGGGCAACCAGGGTTCACGGAGAAATCCTGTCTAACAAAACAAAACAAAACAAAACAAAACAAAACAAAACAAAACAAAACATGAAGCAATATATGAAATGACTTTGGGCTAAATGAGGTGATTTCTGTAAAGTGAGGGGGTTATAGAACACACGTGTATAAGTTGCAAGCACTTAATCAAGTGTTATTTGTTATTACATTTGTTAGGTTTTTGAGACAGTCTCATTGTCTACTCCATGTTGGCCTTGAACTCACAACCCTCCTGACTCAGCCTTTCAAGTACTAGGATTACAAGTGTAAGCCTCCATGCCTGGTTTTATTTATTATATTTATAGTTCCTTAATAGATTGTATATTAAGCTCTGTATCTCTGGTGCCTAATATAATGCCCAATATTATATTAGGAACATTAGGAAATATGTAAGCCAGTGACTTACTATGGATGGGGAAGGTGGCCATTATCTCTAAAAGGAAACAGGAAGTTTAGGTTCGACTTATTTAAGGGTTTAAGCTCATTTTATTTATTATTTTTTTGGTGGTGGTGGCATGTCTCTGTGTCTCTGTGTGTGAGTGCATGTTTATGTGTGTACATGTGTATGTGTGTGCAGGAAGACACGTGCCATGGCGCTATCCGTGTACTTCAGGGAACTGTGGGTGATCTTGAACTCACGATGGTCCTGATTCAGCTGCCCATGATTACAGCATGAATTACGAGGCTCGCTATCTTCTTCTGAAATAGAGAAAAACCTTGTTAAGCTCCGCATATTCTGTCCTGGTGCACATGTCATCGTTGTGCATTGAAGACTAGCTACATTTTCTCTCCCGGTGTCTCTCAAACCTATTACTGTTGCTCCTTCCAGACTTGGCTTGCACCCTTTGTTTTCCTGTCCCTCACACCTTCATCTAGATGAAGGGTTCTTCTGTGAAGACCAAATTCTCTCCGGTTGTGTCTGAAAAATGACTCTTCACCCCTTCAGTACGGGTACCAAATTGAACATGACAATCACTTCCTCGCTCCACACTGAAGGCAATACACGCTGTCTTTGCGCTTTGGTGGCCGCTAATGAGCAGTAAGTTGGGGAAAACATTTTGAAAAACAGCCCGAGTCCTTGGCTCAGCGAGAGATGGCTCCGTGAGAAAAAGTATTTGCCCCGAGAGCCTTGATGTCCTCCCTGCGTCTGAGCCCTGAACCATGGGGAAAGGAGAAAACGGACTCCCAAAAGCTGCCCTCTGACCTCCGCGTGTGCGCTACGGCGCACAGACGCACAGACATGCCACGGCGCACAGACACGCCACAGTAAGTGCAATATAAAAAGTTTTTTAAAGTAGCCATTTGCTTTCTCCCTCACTGTTCTTAAAATGGGTGATTAGAGAGACAGATCTTCACACAGATCTGCTCGAGGAGATCTGTCCTACAGTGATCATCTAGGATTTCTCTTTACTGTGCATTAATGATGTGTAGGGGTATGTGTCTATGTGTGGGGTATGTGTAGGATGGGTATGTGTCTATGTGTGGGGTATGTGTAGGAGTCCAGGTGCCTGTGGAGGCCAGGAGAGAATGTCAGGCTACCAGGCAGCTGTGAGCCACCAGATGTGGGTGCTGAGAACTGAACGTGGGTCCTCTGGAAGAATGCCAAGTGCTCTTAATGGCAGGGCCATCCATTCCCAACTGCCTCCCCTCCCACCCCTGCCCCCCATCCCCCACCCCTACTCCCCCACTTCTCCACCCACCACCACCCACCACCACCGCTCCATTATTATTTTGCTTTCTGGTTCTTTTACGACTCTTTTTAAACCACTTGATAATTCCTACGTTTTCCTGCGTATACTTCTGTGAATGAGGTTTCTTTTCGCCAAGCGTATCAGGCACCCGCTGCTATTGCCTTATCTTACCACTGCAGAATTCTGCAGGTTTGCCCCTGCTTCTCTCCCACTTCCCCTTCTTAGCTCTTAAGTGCTTTATTTTGCTGGATGGTTAGTTAATTTCTTTCTCTCTGCCATTTAACTTTGAGAGTCTTCCTTGATATTTGTGGATGTGGGATGCTTTGCAGCCTTGGATAAATCTGGTTTTCTCTATTTTAAAGGCCCTCCTTTTGTTTCTGCCATGTCTCAGGGCCACTCCAGTTATATTCTCCTCACTTGGGGTATCCAGACCACCCACTGGGCGGATTTCTTTTGCCATAAACTGATGGAAAGCATCACAGATAGCTTGTAGTTTGACTGTTTGGAGGTAATTACACACACACACACACACACACACACACACACACACTCACAGGTGCACACATGTACACCATACATCAGTGTAAATTAAGGGACTGTGATTTTTGAAGGTTCTAAATTTACTCTAAGATGTTCCACATCTGTGTGGAAAGATCACCTCTCAAACTTTTTTTTTCCTGAGGATATCAATGTCAAAGGTCAAGTTCACTGGGCTCAACAAATGCTCCAGCTTGATCCCAGGTACAAATTCCTCACACCGTCAGTCATTCATTCTCTGAGGCCCCTGAAGGATTTATTTTGATGCCAGAATATTTAGTTACTTTTCAATAAGTGTATTGATCCTGCCATGTTTCCGGAAATGAAAATTGGTCTCACACAAAGAAAAAAAAGATTCATATTTCACAATTCAACAGTCTTCATTTATATCGTGCCAACACACAGCAGCCATTGAAAGCTCAATACTGGTGCTGGAGGTTAATCTCACTGTGTATTTGAAAAGCAATCTTAACCTTTCAAATTGCTTTCTCAGCTACCTGTGGCTCTAAAAGAGGCCCGCACTGCCCTGCTGCTGGTGTAGGCTGTCATCACAAACAAGGGTCACTGTCAGCACCGAGTGGGGCGTTGGAGACAGTGAACTCCGTAATGCATTCCAGCTTCACAGTTTGCCTGGGACCCCTGAAGATATTCCAAGACTGAATATCATATTTCATCCTGCATCAGCGGATAGGGACATTTTATTTGTTTTGTTTTTTGTTTTTGTTTTTTTTTGAGACAGGGTTGGTTTCTCTGTGTAGCCCTGGCCGTTCTGGAACTCACTCTGTAGACCAGGCTGGCCTCGAACTCAGAAATCCGCCTGCCCCTGCCTCCCGAGTGCTGGGATTAAAGGCATGCGCCACCACGCCCGGCCAATACCTCGCTTCTTAATGTCACCTAGTTTATTTATGAGGCTATTTTCTTCCATTTTTACTCTTTGATAGTCTTTAGTTCATCTTGGGATATTATTTTTACTTCAATCAAGACTGTATCCCTTTTGTTTCTTATTATCTGCAAACACGTCCTGTGGGGTGTTGTTCACCCGGCATGGGTTTTATTGTGAAAAACACTGGTGTCGTGCCTCTGTTTCTCAGTTTCCTGTCGTTCTAAGTACAAATTCACACATTCCTTTTATTAACAAGTCGCTGTTGTCTTATTCCTTCTCTATGTGTGAGCAAGCACTCACCACTAAATTAGAGAAGGTCTTACTGATTTGCCCAGGCTGGCCAGGAACTCACTCTGTAGCTTAGGCAAGCCTCGAATTTGTTAACCTACCCCCCACCCCCCACCCCCCGCCCTGCCCAGCCTCCTTAGTAGCTAGGAGTCCAGGTCTGCATTAGTAGGTCTTGCTTTCTTTCTTTTTGATGGGGGTTTATAAAGGGACAATGACGTGCCTGGGGTCACTGAGCTTTCTCACGAGGGTGGCCAACTATGACCTCATGACCCTCTGATCTCTCACGAGCTTGCTTCTCCTGTCAGTGAGGCCTGGTGGACATCAGACTTGAGATCGTTGGTTCCCATTCTCCAGAACGGGAGATTTAACGGAAGAACAGTGGCCAGCTAACAACAACCCAGCCGTGGTGACGTCATCAGAGCGGCACAGAAGCAGAGGGACCACATCTGCAGGAACTACCCGGGACAGAGGGATATCATCCAGAAGAGGTTCAGTGGGGGACACTTCCAGGTGGTTAGTGTTTTGGCAGGGTGAGGAGGTGCGGGTTGACTGGAGGAAGCAGGACCACATGGCTCGCTTTGTCCGAACAAAAGAAGATAGGTTGAAGCCAAGCATGGTGGCTCACACCTGTAGGCCCAGCACTCGACAGGCTGAGGCAGGATTGTCCTGGGTTTCAGGCTAACCTGGGCTATGGAATGAGAAGCTATCTACAAAAGAAAAGAGTTAGTTTGCCTAGAGCAGTCCCTACCCTACTTAGTGACATAACGGAGTCCCTGAAAAAAAGCAGTGGGACCCTAGGAAGGTGTCAGGTGATGCCACAGTTCATAGTCTATGAATTAGGGGGAAAAAAGGTAGAAGGAGCAAGTTAGCACACTCGTAGCTAACTGTAAAGAATTGTGTAAATTTATTTTAATGCCATTGAAAGTTTAAGAAAGATGTCCTTTGTGGCACTGTCTGTGCTAAGGAAGTAGTAGACTCCACCGAAATATCCAGAATCAAGGAAATGGGTTTACGTATCCTGGTGCCTTCGGCTACTTAGTCAAGGATATACACAAAGAAAGTGGGTTGGGGAGGGTTGGCTGGGGACTAGGGTCTCATGTAGCCTTAAAGGGTCATGAGACCTTTGGAAGCAGTGAATGGCTCCTGAGTAGACCCTGGTTTGAGGAAATCATGTGAAAGAAGTATGGGGAACAACTGAGAAACATGTACACAGAGTGGGTGTCAGTGGTTACCAAGGAGTTATTGGCTGGGCATGGGGTGCACGCCTCTAATCCCACTGCTTGGGAGGCAGATGCAGGTGGAGCTATGTGAGTTTCAGGCCAACATGATCTACACAATTAGTTCCAGGCTAGCCAGAGCTACATAGTGAGACATTGCCCAACAGGCAGAAGGATAGATAGATAGATAGATAGATAGATAGATAGATAGATGATTGATAGGTAAGATAAACAGAAAAAAGAAAAAAATTATTTCAAGTTATATGAAAAAAAATCCCTTGGGATACATATGGGTGCATTTACAATAAAAATGTCATAGTATCTGCAATTTTGTTAAACTACTTCAGCAACACAGTAGATGAAATCACTAGGACTGAATGTTACCAGTTTTTAAGGAAGAGGTATGTGGTTATTATGTTATTCTTTCTACCTTTCCAAGTTGTGATAAAACCCAGAATAAAAGTTAAATTAAACAGGAAAGAGAAAGCAAATGCTTATGAATAATTTCAGGAAGGGAGAAAATTACTTGTGATATAATGTTAGATGAAAGGAAAGCAGTCATCAGAATATAGCTGTGGTCTTCACACTGTTTGAAAAATTAATAAACAGAAACCCCCAAAGATGCAGAATAGGTTTCATACACGTTACGATCAAGCTTCTACAACTATGTAGGAATGGTGCTGAGACCCCAGACACACCCACACTTAAACCTGAATCCCAGACATGCTCACTCAAAAATCTGTCCTTTTCTCTTTAATAGCATTTATTAGACTTTCTCCATGGACAATCCAATAGCAAATATTCTTGTTTCCCTATGTAGCCCTAGCTGTCCTAGAACTATGTAGACCAGGCTGATTCTAATCATCCTATAGTGTTTCATACACTCTGAACTCAAGGTGATCCCCCTGCCTTGGCTTCAAGAGAGCTGGAAGAGCAGAGGCAGCACACCCCGCCCAATACTTTGGGTTTTGAGAACCACATGCTCTTTATCACAACTAAATGGTGCTGTTGCAGTAGGATCTAGAAACTTAGATACATAACTAAATAAGTGTGGCTATATGTTCCAATAAAGCTTTATTGATCAAAACAAGTGTCAGGCCAGGTTTGTTAGTAACATTTCCAACCTGTAGCCTGGAGGCTATCATGAGCCGAAAATAGTCATAAGTATTGCCCAAGATGAAACTGTAAACTTAGGTAAACATTATAAGGGGTTTTGGTGTGTGTGTGTGTGTGTGTGTGTGNGAGAGAGAGAGAGAGAGAGAGAGAGAGAGAGAGAGAGAGAGAGAGATTTCTTTTTTGGGTAATTCAATTGCAAGGTTCTTTTTGGGTTTTTTTTGTTTTTCAAGACAGTGTTTCTCTGTATAAAAGTCCTGGCTGTCTTGAAACTCACTCTATAAACCAGGCTGGCCTCTAACTCACAGAGATCTATCTGCCTGCCCGTGTCTCCCAAATGCTAGGATTAAAGGTATGCACCACCGCCACCCAGCCGATTGCATGGTTTTTAAGCATGAAGTTTGTAGATGACAATGTCATACAGACATGTCAAAAGCATGGACATACCTGTGCCTCCTCCCCTCCAGACCTTCAAAGTACTCAAGACAGGCACACAGAGCAACGCAGAGACCAGGGATGGGGGGGGGGAGGGGTCGTCAGGATGAATGAAGCATCCTGCGTAATTATAGTTCTTGCTTCCATACTTCTCAGTACTTTTCTGTATTTCCCCAACTCTTCGACACACACTGCTATTTTTTGTTTGTTTGTTTGTTTGTTTTGTTTTGTTTTTTGAGACAGGGTTTCTCTGTATAGCCCTGGCTGTCCTGGCGCTCACTTTGTAGACCAGGCTGGCCTTGAACTCAGAAATCCGCCAGCCTCTGCCTCCCAAGTGCTGGGATCAAAGGCATGCGCCACCACGCCCGGCCACACTGCTATTTTTATATATTAGCTTTAAATATGTGTATCCATCTCTTTTCCCAACTCTTCTTATTCCAGTACACATTTGCATCGTTCAAGGTAGAGAGGACACTGAAGCTTCACCGTGAGGGGTCTCCCCACTCCTGAGCCGCCCTACCTTGTTTGCTCACAGGCAACTGATTTTATTCCATTCTCTGTATACTCCAAAAGGATGTTAGCCGCATGTGCTAAGTCAGCAGAGCCTCTGTATTGGGCAACACCTAGGGACACCATTTGTATTGCACTCCTGAGCTGCTATTGACACAGAGTGCAATGAGACTCTGTCCCCTCAACTTCACAGCAAACTGATCTGACCACGGATGGTTAGTACATGGGCACATGGGATGGCACACTTGCAGATACACGTAGTTACATATGTAGTCACATGAGTCTATCATTTGTCTCTATAGATATAGTGTATCTTTTTAGATTTATTTGTTTATTTATCATGTATACAGTGTTTGGCCTGCATGTATGCCTGCAGGCCAGAATAGAGAACCAGATCTCTTTATTGATGGTTGTGAGCCACCACGTGCTTGCTGGTACTTGAACTCAGGACCTCTGGAAGAGCAGCCAGTGCTCTCAACCTCTGAGCCATCTCTCCAGCTCTAGCATATTATTATTATTATTAATCATTATTGTTATTATGTCTATCCTCTTTCTTAAAACTAACACCAGCATGTTGTTCATATCGCTGTGCATTTTGCCCCTTTCTCCTCACTTACTATTGCCTCTCCACACTTTTGACACATCAGCTTATAAACTGCGCTTCCTTTTTTTTGTTTTTTTGTTTGTTTTTTGTTTTTGTTTTTGAGACAGGGTTTCTCTGTCTAGCCCTGGCTGTCCTGGAACTCACTTTGTAGACCAGGCTGGCCTCGAACTCAGAAATCTGCCTGCCTCTGCCTCCCGAGTGCTGGGATTAAAGGCGTGTGCCACCACGCCCGGCAATTGCGCTTCCTTTTGATGGTGGGGATAATGATGATCAGCACCTTGGGGTGCCAATGTCATCTTACTGAGTTCTTTACATGTGCCAACATTGTTCTAAGCATGCTGCAGATATCAACACCTATGGTGCTCAGGCTGGCTTGGTTTCTACCCTTTTATAGCATCCATTAAAAAAACAACTGCCCTGCCCCCCCCACTCTTCCCCAAACCCTCAACAACCGCCATCCTAGCGTCTGTTATTATGAATCTGACCCCTCTGGGTACCCCCCCACAGGTCGAATCGTGCATGGTTCTCCTTCTCTGGCTTTTTCACTTAGCACAATGTCCACAAGCGACCTACATTGCTGCGTGTATCATTTCTTCATCTCTTTATGCAGGGACGGTAGGTATTACACTGTATGTGTATACAGATATGCCTTTGTTTATCCATTTGTATCCTGATGGGCAGCTGGGTAGCCTCTGCTGTTTGGCTACTGTGCTGGTGTTGTTGTGAACATCTGTGTACAGCACATTCACTGACAATTATGATGACCAGGAATATATATGTTTAGTTTTATTTTTGTCTTATGTTGTTTAGATTTATTTTTGTTTTATCTATTTATCTATTTATTTATTTNCCGCTTGCTCTGGCCGCCCCTGTACAGCCCCCCCCCCCCCGCTCGCTCTGGACCACCCTGCTTGCTCCGGTGGGTCTCTCCAGTCCAAGGATTCGTTTTCTTATTATTCTTCTTAAGTACGCTGTAGCTGACTTCAGACGCACCAGAGGAGGGCTTCAGATCTCATTACAGGTGGTTGTAAGCCACCATGTGGTTGCTGGGATTTGAACTCATCACCTTCAGAAGAGCAGTCGGGTGCTCTTACCCGCTGAGCCATCTCACCAGCCCTATTTATTTATTTTGAGGCAGAGTCTCACTATGGTGACTCTGGCTGACCCATAAGTCACTATGTAGACTAGACTAGCCTCAAATACACAGAGATCTGTCTGCCTTTGCCTCCCAAGTACTGTTATTAAAGACATGTGTCACCCTTACCCCCACACATATGTAGCAGATGTGCAGTTTGGTCTTCATGTGAGTCCCCCAACAACTGGAACAGCAGCAGGCAAAGCAGGTGCTGTTCCTGACTTTGTTACCTGCCTGTGGATTCTGTTCCTCTAACTGGACTGCCTTGTTTGACCTCGGTGGGAGAGGATGTGCCTTGTCCTGCAGTGACTTGATGTGCCAGGGTGGGTTGATACACAGGAGGGGCCTCTCCCCCTTATCAGAGGAGGAGGGGAAGGAGATGTGGGAGGAGCAATAGGAGAGGGGACAGGGAGGGGGCCACAATCGGGATGTAAAGTGAATAAATAAATTAATAGGGAAAAAGACATGGGCCACCAGGTCCAGCTATTTCTATTTTTTAGTTATATGTATATGTGTGTGAGAGACTGTAGGTGCCCATGTAGTCCGGAAGAGGGCGTTAAGGCCTTCATAGCTGTAGTTAAAGGCAATTGTGAGCCACCCTACATGGGTGCTGGGAAGTGACCTTCAGTCCTCCTCAAGAACAGAAAGCACTCTTAACCACTGAGCATCACCCACGAGGGGCTAGGAAATATTTAAATAGGGCTGGCTTTGAACTTATGATCCTCTTGCTACTGCCTGCTGCGCACTGGGCTCACAAGAGTAAACCACCCTGCCTGGCTCTAGAACTGTGTTTGTCATTGTTTTTCACAGCAACAGAACCAGCGGGATGGATAGATAGTTGCATACATACATACATACATACATACATACATACATACATATGCATACAATACACATATACATGTACATGAAAGATACATGCATATGTACATAGATGATACTGCATGCACACATAAAAGATGGAAGATGGGTGGATAGATAGATAGATAGATAGATAGATAGATAGATAGATAGATAGGAAAGGACTTAAAGGCACACTAATAATTAAGGAAACTGGGGCATCTCACGAGAAGCCATGCACTAAAGACATGGGGTGAGAGTGTCCCTCAGTCCAAGTCTGAATGTCTCCGAGGTAGAGAAGACAGGAGTGCAGCACACACACCCCGTCTGAGGCCACAAGCCTGAGAGCTTATGGGAATGAGAGGCATTGTAAGGAATGGAGCCCAAAGGCAGGGAAGAGCCTGGGATTCTGATGTCCAATGTAGCAGAAAAACAATCAATCAATCAAATACACAAAAGTCCATCCCACTCTCAGAGAAAAGAAGGGGTTACTTTTTCTATCTCTAGCCATGCCAAAGGTTGCTCTTTCCACCCTGTCGGCTCAGCCCATACTGATGTATCCTAAACAATGCTTTACCTGGTTCCTAAGCATCTTTAGGTTGGCCAAATTGACACATACCCTTATCTACTGTGAGAAACAAAGAGGACTTCCTGTTTTGCCTAATTAAGTACCTTCTTCTCCCTCTCACACATACCAACCAATGTGCGTCTCCTCTTTTGTCCAGTTCCCAAGGGCCCTGGATTCCTTCCTCCTCCATCACTTTGGGACCACTGTGGTTTTCCCTGCCTCTTCTGCACCCTGCTTCTAGCCAGGCTCTCAACTTGCCCTCCAGGCCTTTACTTACAGAACCATCTTGATTTTGGTTTTTGGTCCAACTCCAGCTGATGGCTTTAAGGATGGGTTCTGAGGAACGATTCTGGAACTTTCAATAATACATCACTGCTCTTGTACCCACCTTAGACGCTCCCTGCCTCCCGCCTGATGGAGCTCTCTGGGGACCCTCATCTGCTATTGTCTACCTGCCTCTGCAAGGCCCTCCTTGCTTCCGTCGCTAACATGGGCTCTCCACCTTCCCTGTGTATGTATAACTTGTGTGTATGACTTTGGGCTCCTCGTTCCCTGTTCCCTGCCATCCATCCTCTTCATCCTGTCTAGGAGCCATCATTGCTGTCACCTGGTCCACCTGTGGTGGTCTTCAGCTTCAGAACAAGTGGCACACCTTTCATTTCTCCTCCACCCACAGCAACTAGCACAGTGGTTTTCCAGAGTGAGTGATATCTGGGTAAAGTCAGGGTTATCCTTCCCTGCAGGCCTAGGAGCAAATACAACAGCCGGTGCATCTCCACCCTCTGGCCAAGATGTCCCTACCTGAGACATCTTGACACATTTTGAAGGTCCAACTGATCCTAAGATTCTGCATAGCTGAGTGCCATATGTCTGTCTAGTCTGTGATGTCTCCTAAAAGTGAGCGGAGATCCGATTTCTCCTCTGCCCCTTGAGGAGAGGCGCCATCCACTCCCCACGACTCTGCTCAAAGCGCTTGGCAGCCTGAGGTTTTGTAAACAAGCGCATGTCTACATCGTTCATCGAGCCTCATGCTCATCTTGGCTATTTCTAAGCACTTAGAATCCACTTTTTGAGCTAATGCATTCTGAACAATCTTTGTCCTAGGTGTGTATAGGGAACAGGGCCGGCAAGGTCGATTCTCTGCTTGTGAATGGAATTGAGAGGCGGCCAGTGAGGGAGGAAACATGAATCAACACCATAATTGCACATCTCGAGAAGTGCGAAGAAAAGAAGGAAAAAAGAAAATCAGGATAACGTGATAGGAAATGATCTGAAGTGAGGTGGGAAATATTTTCGGTTTGGGGGTTAAACTTCTCTTCCCCTGGATTTTACAGACAGTTGCTAAAGACTGGAAACACACTTCTTGTGTCAACTCACCTTGTAATTTCAGCGATCATCTCTTGAATATATCCCTTCTCTCGGATGATATTTTAATGTTGGCTTTTCTGAAAGTAAAGCTGCCCTTTGGAAGAGTATTAAGGCCATTTAAGGCTCATTCATTTAATAAATATCTGCAGAACTCTTGCCATGTTCTAGAATGTTCCAGGCAGCGCAGGCGCATCAGAATTCTCTTTTTGGGGCTGGTGAAATAGCTCAGCAGGTAAGAGCACCCGACTGCTCTTCCGAAGGTGCTGAGTTCAAATCCCAGCAACCACATGGTGGCTCACAACCATCCATAATGAGATCTGACTCCTTCTTCTGGAGTGTCTGAAGACAGCTAGTGTACTTACATATAATAAATAAATAAAATAAAATAAATAATAATTCTCTTTTTGGAGGAAAGATAGGACAGGTGGCACAGGAAAAGCTGACTGAGGTCACATACGGCCCTCAAGGCACAGCCAATGGGGTTCTATGAGGGGTGAATCCACGGGGGCTATGTGCTCCTGATATATCCCGTGAGGTCTGTTCTGCATACCATGATGGGTCAGGTGATATGGGGAAGAGTGAACTCATACATGGACCTTTGTGAACCCCCAACCTATGAAAGAAACGGACACACAAAAGATATACGGGCTACACTGGGAGCTGGAGCTAACAGCTCAGGGGCAGAGTACTTAACATGCACTCACAAGGCCCCTGGTTTACTCTTCAGTACTGCGCCCAAAAGATAACAGTAAGACATTGGCTCATGTGGGACGTTTAGGTTCAAGACTGGGCTGGTCACATGCAGAAGCTGATGAGGGTCTCAGGAGCAGAGCAAGGATGCTGAGAGACTGTACCAGCCAGGGCTATTGTTTTTATTTCCTTCCAGTTGGCTCCAGCCACTAGTTTGGTTAACAGAAAGTTTTAACCATCTACGAAAGTAATCCGCATGCCTGTACTTACCTGCCTATGTGCTCATGCCTCCGCAAAGGTGAGCAGGAAGAGAGGAATACTACGCAGCTACTAATAACAATGAATTCATAAAATTCTTAGGCAAATGGATGGAACTAGAGAATATCATCACAAAAGAGCACACATGGTATGTACTCACTGATAAGTGGATATTAGCCCAGAAACTTGGAATACCCAAGATACAATTCACAGACCACATGAAGCTCAAGAAGGAAGACCAAAGTGCAGATATTTTGGTCCTCCTTATAAGGGGGAACAAAATACCCATGGAAGGAGTTACAGAGACAAAGTGTGGAGCAGAGACTGAAGAAAAGACCATCCAGAGACTGCCCCACCTGGGGATCCATCCCATATACAGTTACAAACCCAGACACTATTGTGGATGCCAACAAGTTCTTCCTGACAGGAGCCTGATATAGCTGACTCTTGAGAGGCTCTTCCAGTGCTTGGCAAATACAGAGGTAGATGCTTTCAGCCAATCATTGGTTTGAACACAGGGTCCCCAGTGGAGGAGCTAGAGAAAGGACCGAAGGAGCAGAAGGGGTTTGCAACCCCATAGGAGGAACAACAATATGAACCAACCAGTACCCCCAGAGCTCCCAGAGACTAAACCACCAACCAAAGAGTACACATGTTGGGATTCGTGGCTCTAGCTGCATATGTACCAGAGGATGGCCTAGTTGGTCATCAGTGGGAGGAGAAGCCCTTGGCCCTGTGAAGGCTCTATGCCCCAGTGTAGGGAAATGCCAGAGCCAGGAAGCAGGAGTGGGTGGGTTGGTGAGCAGGGGGAGGGAGAGGGGATAGGGAGTTTTTGGAGGGGAAACCAAGAAAGGGGATAACATTTGAAATGTAAGTAAACTATCTAATAAGAAAGGAAGGAAGGAAGAAAGGAAGGAAGGAAGGAAGGAAGGAAGGAAGAAAGAAAGAAAGAAAGAAAGAAAGAAAGAAAGAAAGAAAGAAAGAAAGAAAAGAAAGAAAGAGAGAAGTCAAGCTCAGAGCTGTCACGGCTGTCTTCTCCACAACCATTTCTCCGTATCATAGCCCTTCTTACACTATACATGAATATCTAATCAACCAGACACAAACCCACTGATGAAAACATGTTGACTCTGGGATGTGAGCAGGGTAAAGAGTAATATTAATCTCACTGCTCAATAACAAAATGGGAGCAAACACGAGGGATGTGAAGACAGGAAAGGTGTCGGAAAGCGATTCCTGGGGGAGGAAACTGACCACGAGCAAGGTGGAGGCCAGCGGAGGTCACCATATCTGCATCACAGAGATGACATCCTTTTTTTTTTTCTTCTTCTGCCCCTTCTGTGTGACTATAAGGAATGTCACCCAGAACCTGAGCCACTGGCCACTGAGACTCCACTTGGCTTGCCTCCCTCATTTGCACAAGTCCCACCATGGTTTCCCACTATTCTTGAGTAGTCGTAAAGGTTATATAAAGGCTTATCGCTAATACTGAAGTGGGGTCCAACAGAATTGCTAGCGGTTTGAACTTTCATAATGTGTAGTAATATTGTGGGTGTGTGCCTGATAGATGCATTCTTCCAGGCTGGGAATAGGGGTACACGACTTTAATCCCAGCACTTAGGAGGCTGAGACATGTGGATCTTTAAGTTTGAGGGCTAGTCTGGTCTACAAAACAAGTTCCAGGAGGGCCAGGGAACCTTGTCTTGAAAAATTAATCAATCAATCAGTCAATCAATCAATCAATCAATCTCAATCATCAACATGTCCACAAACTTTCTAAATGAAATTGGTTTCTGCTTTCATTAGTTTTCTGAAAGGGTTTGTTTTGTTTTGTTTGTGGTGCTATGGATTGAACCCAGTGCCCATGAATGCCGAGTAAATGCTCTACCACTGAGCTACACGCTAAGCCTTGAGACTAGAATCCTCCTGCCTTAGCTATCACAATGGCAGCGTTACAGACATGCAGTACTCGTCCAGGGCTATCTTTATAAAAAATCTTGACCACTGTGGATGAAATTTTCAATTTCTATGTGCTGGCTAATTTTATGCCAACTTGACACAAGCTTGAGTACTTTGAGAGAAGGGAACCCTAGTTAAGAAAATGCCTCCATAAGATTTGGGGGTGTGCAAGCCAGTAGAGCATTTCCTTGACAAGTGATTGATGGGGGAGGGTCCAGCCCATTGTGGGCGGTGTCATCCCTAGGTCCTGGGGTCTGTAAGAAAGCAGGCTGAGTAAGCCATGAGGAGCAAGCCAGTAAGCATCACTCCTCCATGGCTTCTGCATCCGCTCCCTCCTCCAGGTTCCTGTCCTGCTTGAGTTCCTGTCTTGACTTCCCTCAGTGATGGACTGCCACCTCTAAGTGGAAGCTTTTCCTCCCCAAGTTGCTTTGCTTATTACATTTTATCACAGCAGTCACCCCTACTCGGACACCCTCCCTCCAGAGAATGGATTAGCAGTGTTTCACCCTTCACCTCAATGATGTTTTTTGTTGTTGTTGTTGTTGTTGTTGTTGTTGTTTTTTCGAGACAGGGTTTCTCTGTGTAGCACTGGCTGTCCTGGAACTCACTCGGTAGACCAGGTTGACCTTGAACTCAGAAATCCGCCTGCTTCTGCCTCCCGAGTGCTGGGATTAAAGGCGTGCGCAACCACGCCCGGCATTATTTTTCTTTTTAAAGGTTTATTTTGTATTGTGTATGTGTCTGAGTGTGGTATTCATTCATACATGTGCATCACGTGTGTGCGGATGTCTGTGGAGGCCAGAAGAAGGCATCAGATCGCTGGAACTGGAATTACAGGCAGTTGTGAGCGACCTGATGTGAGTGCTGGGAACTGAACCCAGGTTTTCTGTAAGAGCAGCAAGTCTACTTCTTGTTTGTTTTTTTTTTCAATTTTTTATTAGATATTTTCTTCATTTACATTTCAAATGTTATCCCGAAAGTCCCCTAAACCCTCCCTCATCCCCCGCCCTGCTCCCCTACTCACCCACTCCTACATATTGGCCATGGTATTCCCCTGTACTGGGGCATATAAATTTTGCATGACCAAGGGGCCTCTCTTCCCAATGATGGCCAACTAGGCCATCTTCTAATACATATGCAGCTAGAGACATGAGCTCTGGGGGTACTAGTCAGTTCATGTTGTTCTTCCTCTTATAGGGTTGGAGACCCCTTCAGCTCCTTGGGTACTTTCTCTAGCTCCTCCCTTGGGAACCTTGTGTTCCATCTAACAGCTGACTGTGAGCATCCACTTTGTAAGTCTACTTCTTAACCGCTGAGTCGTGGTTCCAGCCTTGGCGTTCCCCTTCACTCCCCATCTTCCTGATAACATCTAACACTGGTAGCTGCTTCTATTGTCTTTTGTAACCTTGAAATTTCCTGGTTCTAATCTCTCTCTCCCTCTTCTTCTCCCTTTCCTTTCTCTCTCTCTCTCTCTCTCTGCTATGTGTGGTGTTTGCCTGTATGAAATATGGGGAGGAACACAGGAGGACAACAGGTGTCCCGCTCTGTCCCTCTTCTCTTACTCCCATGACACTGGCTCTTACATTGAGCTTGGAGCTAGGCTGACAGCTGACAGCCAACCAACTACAAATATCCTCCCATTTCCACTCCCCCAGAGGGTACATGTAGTCATGACAACCTCACACAGATGCTGGGGATTTGAACTGAGGTTCTCATGCTTGTGCAGCAAAGCATTCAGTCACTGTCTTCCCAGCCTGTGGCTCTAATGTTTTTTCCATTCCTGGGTTCTTCTCTCTCACACCCAGCGGCTCCTTTTCCTCCTGTATTTGCAAATGCCTATGCCACAAGAGCTTTGGTTTTCTCCATCACTTATTATTATTAGGGTTTTTTTTTTTTGGCTTGTTTTCGAGACAGGGTTTCTCTGTGTAGCCCTGGCTGTCCTGGAACTCATTCTGTAGACCAGGCTGGCCTCGAACTGAGAAATCCGCCTGCCTCTGCCTCCCAAGTGCTGGGATTAAAGGTGTGCGCCACCAAGCCCAGCTCCATCACTTTTTTTTTTTTTTTTTTTTTTTGGTTTTTCGAGACAGAGTTTCTCTGTATAGCCCTGGCTGTCCTGGAACTCACTTTGTAGACCAGGCTGGCCTTGAACTCAGAAATCCGCCTGCCTCTGCCTCCCGAGTGCTGGGATTAAAGGCGTGCGCCACCACGCCCGGCTGCCATCACTTTTTTAAGACATTAATTGCATCACAGTTCAAACCATCACACATGCCCATCCTTGTCTGTCACACTGGATGCAAAGTATCTGTTTGTGGGCTTGTCTTAAGTCCTGATTGGACTTAAGGCTCCACAATGACAAGTACAAATGGCATGACTTGGTTTCATGTCCCCTCTGCCTGGTACCCAGTGGACTCCTCCATAGGTGATCTACACACTCAAACAAGCAGACAATTCTCCAAATGATGTTGGAGGCAGATCGGGTAATTATTGTCCCTTTATATGGCTAGGGACAACCCCCCATCCACAAGCTCAAAATACCAGAAGCCTCATGATTCCGAGTCCTGGCTCAGGAGGCACCACGGATTTGGTACAGAGCCACTCCGATATTGCCCGTTGTGAAAGGATTGTGAAGCTTATCATGGCGTTGTCTAAAGACTAAAGTCCAATCCTCCTCACGACTGTCTGGAGAAACTTAAATTTGCCAGCCCGTCTTAAAACACAGTCTGCAGGACAAGAGTATAAAACTGTGTGTGGCCTGACCTGCTGGCACAGCCTGGAGTTACCGCCTCCGTTCTTGCACACTCGGCTGTACTATTAATAGAGCTGAAGACTGCACTCATGTTCTCCACAGCCTCTCTGTGCAGTGGGTTCACATCAAGCCTATGACGGGCTAACCTCCCCCCACCCCCATCCCCCACCCCTACCACACACACTCACACAAGGGCCTTTCTAATGAATGCCTTCTGTCAGGCCAGGCCTCCCATCAGCCACTTGGGCAATTGATTTTTTTTTCCCCCCTGATGCTTGCAATTATCTGTGACCTACACTAGTAGACACAAAACCAGGTCCTGCCTTCTTTGCTCATGTGACATTGGCCGAGCAGATGATGGGAACCTCGAGAGCCTGCTTAGAACCCAGAAATAGGGCTGGTCTCTGTTGAGAGGTCCCACCTTTGAAAGTAAGAGGATGCTGACATTATTAATTTTTTTGGCTCACTTCAAATTCATGTCACATTTATAACTACCTGCCTTTGATGATGGTCCTGTTTTGGTATTGTTCTAATTGTCGCGTTGATTCACAAGGCCTCTGGCTCCTCCTGCCATGGACATAGCACATCTTTATTTGTGATGTCCTCTCTGGGCAGCTTTATTTTTATCAAGAGTGTCTTGCCCAGGGAGCAATTTACACTACAGTCTACCCTTTGTTCTCGTTACACCCAATTCTTCCTTCTCACTCCTTTCTCCCCCTCTGTCCCTCTGTAAGTGTCAATACCATGTTTGCCTAAGCAGATTCCATTCCAACTTATTGAAGTTTCCTTCCTTTTAGGTTTTTTTTTTTTTGTTTGTTTGTTTTTTTTAGCTGACTGGTATTAATTGTAGAAATTGCAGCATGGGCTATCGTGGTAGGTCTTGGCATAAGCTACAGGAAACCCCTAAATTGGGGGAGATTTTGATGTCAGAATTTAGGAGCAGGAACTTGAGCTCTGGAATGAGAGTCTGTAAAGAGAGGAGACAGTCTTTTTTTCTCCCTGCTCCACCAGAAGAGGGAACCTACAGTAAAAAGCGCTTCCTCTGATCACCAGTAGAGGGCGCGCTACCCCACAGTCCTCCAAAGTGCGCGTTTCTTCTACCAAGTGGCAATTTCTCACAAAGGTCTGCAGAGATTTTGTTGGTCTGGCCTTCCGGAGAAACAAACCCATAATGGAGTTAACACTGTTGCGGTGCTGTGTACGGCTGCTGTGGCCACCTCCTGTTTTGTTTAAAGGGGGAACACAAACTTAAAAAAAAACAAACTAATATGTAGTTGTGGGTCTGAGCCTGTTGCCATAGTGGATGGGCAGGGTGCGGGTGCTCAGAATGACTACAGAGAATGTTGAAAGGTCCCAAGGTACAACGTATAGAGTGTGGGAGAAAGGGTCGGGGGGCGGGCGGGGGAGACCCTGTACTTCCAGCTGTGATATTTAGATTTGTTTGGCAGGGGCCAGCCTTGCCGGAGATGGGGGAAGCGCCAAGGCTAGTGGAGAGGCGTAAGTGAAGGTAGCACCATGTCAACCATTTCCAGGTGGAGTTGAAAGACAAAGCTATTTTCTTCTGGGAGCCCGGCCTCTTTCATCAAGACGAAGTTGGTGGCTGATTAAAAACGAAGAGATGGAAGATTAAGTCTGAGAGGCCAGAGGAGAAAATGGTTTCCAGGTGTTAAGTACTGGACCGAACGGTGAGCTTGGGCAGTTCCTCTGTGAAGCTCTCCAGCCCACCCTCGTCCCCATCCCTGGCAACGCTGGGCGACAGCCAGGCCTAGGCAACAGAGGGCTTCCTAACTGCCGAGCACGAAGATGTTTAATAAAATATTTACCTCCGTGTATAAGAATAGAGTAGCGATGACAGAAAGGCAGGCAGCAGTTAAACAGTTTAACGGCCACAGGAGAGCAGCCCTAGGGTCTTGTCTTTTCTTTTTTTTTTTTTTTTTATATAAGAACAGAAACTTCCTGTTTAGGTCTTATACCGTAACAGTCTCTTGCTGAAGCTGAAGGGGACCAAAGTCAAACTCTCTGGCCACCTCTTAAAACTCCTAAAGGTGATGTTTTCCGAGGCCTGCCCCCACTACCTCTGAAGGTCACCCCTTCCCTATGCTTATTCCATAAATCCTCCTGATTCATGAAAGGCCAAGCGGGCACACCTTGGCTGCATGCAGTCATTTTGAACTGGAGGTGAGAAAGGAGAGTCATAAGAGGCTAAAAGGAACCCAACTCTTTAGCCAAAAACACCAGATTTCCAACTCTGTCCAATGAGAACATGGAAAAGAAAATGAAAACTAGAAAAAAGAAATATATTAGAGAAATATATTTTAGGTGTTCTTATTTTACCCTCCAGAAAAGCTTTTGTATTCTCTTCTCCAGTTAGGAACAAAACAAAACATTTTCTCTCTCATTGAAATTAAAATAGGCTTTTGCATATCTAAACATATCAGACAATGTTAGAAGAAAATAATTATAAATAAAGGTGTCAGATCAGTAAGGGTGTTTGAAAAACATGAATTTTGCTTTATCTCAGCCAGGCAGTGGTGGCGCACACCTTTAATCCTAGCACTTGAGGGGCAGAGGCAGACGGATTCTGAGTTCGAGGCCAGCCTGGTCTACAAAGTGAGTTCCAGGACAGCCAGGGCTATACAGAGAAACTCTGTCTCAGAAAACAAACCAAGGGGCTGGTGAGATGGCTCAGTGGGTAAGAGCACTTCCGAAGGTGATGAGTTCAAATCCCAGCAACCACATGGTGGCTTACAACCACCCATAATGAGATCTGACGCCCTCCTCTGGTGCGTCTGAAGTCAGCTACAGCATACTTAAGAAGAAGAAGAAGAATAAAACGAATAATAATAACAATAAAACGAAAGAATCCTTGGACCGGAGTGAACAGGGCAGACCAGAGCGAGCAGGGTTGACTGGAAAGAGGTAAAAAAGAAAAGAAAAACAAACCAAAGTTTTGCTTTACCTCACATCCACCTTTTTGAGTCTTTTTTCTTTCCAGCTACTTCCTACCTCCTGTGACTTTCCCTTATTACATGGTGTTAAAGCAAAGGTTGACTTGGAGTCTGGATATACATTCTTACTGTCTACTAGAGGAACAGAGACTATTCGTGAATTCACGAATGGCCTCAGTAGTCATGGAAAGAAACTATTTATTTACTTAAGGAAAATAAATACAAAGGACCCATTACTTTTTGACAGAGAATTTATACTTGGTGAAATTTTCATGAATAAAAACACATTTCACTAACTGGTTTCTAGTAAAAATACAGCTCACTTATATTTTGGGTGCAAAGTCTGGCATGTCTGTTTTGAAAAGTAAAGGTTGGTGAGACTCCGGGAGGCGGATAAATGAACAGACTCTTTAATAAGCCAGACGCCCAGCATGGCAGAGAAATGCAATACCAGAAAGTAAACAGAGCATTGTGGGAAAAAGAGCAAGTTGAAATTCATCTTGCTTTTCCAATTTGAAAACACGCTCGCGGTTGTTAGCAACTGAGTCAAGACATTTAAATCACATATATACTTTTCTGTCTTGACAGTGACCTTTTCTAAGTATGCAGCAGGGATGAGAAGATGAGGCAAGCCATGCTCCTGAAAGAGCATTTCAGTTAATTGAACGTGAAATGTGTTGCAATCTGACGACATTAATAATACGCAATTGCTGTTCTGTAGCCAATCTGTAGTTCATTTGCTCAGGGTCCAACTAAGGCATTCTACAAATGTTAGCATACGAATCCTGTTGCAAGCCCATGTGCTAAGCAGCTATAGAAAAGCGCATCTTGAAGGCTCTTTGTATTAGTTATCTGGGCTGCGTAACAAATCATTCTAACACGTAACTAGTTTCAGTAAACACCAGAGGCTGCAGAGATGGCTCGGTGGTTAAGAGCACTTGGCGCTCTTGCAGAGGATTGGGGCTAGGTTCCCAGTACTGACCTGGTGGGTCACAACATGTCTAACTCTAGTTCTAGGGGGGCCCAATCCCCTCTTCTGACTCTATGGGTACCAGTCATGCATATGGTACAAATATACACATGTAGGCAAAACACTTGTACCCATAAAAACAAAAACTTGAACTCTGTTTTTAAAAATTATAAAACTAAAAACTGGGTAAATTTAATAAGCCACATGCCTGCTTGGTAAAATGCTTGCCTATCATATACAAAGTCCTGGGGTTCATCCTTAGCATAGCATACTCTGGGCATGGTGGTATACATCTGTAATCCCATCACAGATGGATGGATGGATGGGTGGATGGATGGATGGATGGATGGCTCTGGGTTAAGAACCCAAATTAGTTCCCAGCACTCAAGCAGGGTTGAGTACGATTTCCTGACATGCTCTTTGGCCTCACCTAGCATGTGTACAACCATGCCTACACATACACAGAGACACATAAAAAGAAATAGACCTTAAAAAAATATACAAAGTGGGGCCAGAGAGATGGCTCAGCGATTAAGAGCACCGACTGCTCTTCCAGAGGTCCTGAGTTCAATTCCCAGCAATCATCTGTAATAGGATCCGATGCCCTCTTCTGGTGTGTCTGAAGACAGCTACAGTGTACTCATATATATAAAATAAATGAGTCTTTTTTTTTTTTTAACACACAAAGCAAAAAGGAAGAGGAAGAAAGACACAGAAAAGTGCATAGCTACACTGAGGAGATTTTGACACTTTTCTTGTTTTGTTTTTTTGAGACAGGGTTTCTCTGTATAGCCCTGGCTGTCCTCAAACGAAACAACAACAGCTTCGCTTCCCCCCCATGGACCCCAGGAGAACATGCACGGGCCCTAGGTTTGATCCCCAGCTGGCCTCGAACTCAGAAATCTGCCTGCCTCTGCCTCCCAAGTGCTGGGATTAAAGGCCTGCGCCACCACTGCCAGGCTTTTTTTTTTTTTTTTTTTTTTTTGGTTTTTCGAGACAGGGTTTCTCTGTATAGCCCTGGCTGTCCTGGAACTCACTTTGTAGACCAGGCTGGCCTCGAACTCAGAAATCTGCCTGCCTCTGCCTCCTGAGTGCTGGGATTAAAGGCGTGCGCCACCATGCCCGGCTCCGGCTTGATTTTTAACACTTCTTTTTGCTGCCTCTGGAAACATACATTTAAAAGAGAGACAGCAAACTTTGAGAGATTTATGAGAAATTGGTGTAAGTATGGGCATATACAGTATTTAAAGCTTTAAAATGATTCATTTTATATATTTGTTTCATGTGTGTTTGCACACGGGAGAGCATCACAGTACATGTGTGGGGGGCAAGGGACAAGTTTCAGGAGTCCTTTTCCTCTCTTTGGGTCCTGGAGATTGAATTTGGGTCCTCGGGCTTAGCAGCAAGGCCTTTACTTACTGAGTCATCTTGCCAAACTTCAATCAGAGAGAAAATTTAAGGTACTCCTTTAAAAGGTGATATATTAAGTAAACAAAATACTAGTAAGGTTCTAGCAAATCTTAATGCAAATATTTGATGTGATGGGAACCATCTATGAAATTACTTAACAATAAGTGATATACATTCTTTCCAAAGATATACATAAAGTTTATAAAATATTTTGATCATGTGCCAAAGCAAGCTACAGTGAGTCACAAAGTTTCTGATGCATATCGAAACTGCCCTTTTAAAAAATTCTAATTTAGTCTGGTTAAACATTAATAACAACAGTTTTCAAATACTTTTCATTCGTAGAAATTCTAATTTTTATTAACCAGATAATTATTTAAAAGCCTGTACATTACTGGACAGTGGTGGTACACACCCTTATTCCCAGCATTCAGGAGGCAGAGGGGCAGGTGGATCTCTGTGAGTTTGTGGACAGCCTCATGTACAGAGCAAGTTCCAGGACATCTAGGGCTACACAGAGAAAAAAAAAACCACAGAGAAAAATTTGTCTTGAAAAAAAAAAAGCCTATATATCTTGGGGAATGCAGTTTGAGTGGTACCTAGAAAGAAGTCTGTAACCTTATATGTCAGAAAACAAAACTCTAAAATGAATTAGCTAGCTTGTACATTGTAGCATATACCTATAATTCTAGTACCTTGAGGCAGAGGAAGTTCGAGGCCAACATGGGCTCCTTCCAAGAGACCTTGTCTCAGAAAAACCAAACCTAACTAAACCAAATCAAAATAAGATGGAAAAACCCATCAAGAAACTAAGAAAAGAGCCACCAGCTGCTGGGAATGTAGCACAGTCATAGAGAATTTGCCAAGTATGCATGAGGCTGTGTTCAATCCTGGGGGGGCCATGACCAGGAAAGGGGGAGAAAAGTAACAGGATACATCAGAAAACTAAAAGAATGCAATACTGTTCAGGAGTTACACAGATAACCTTAGCACCCGAGAGGCCAACATAGTGAGATACTTAAAAAAGCAACATAATATTCTTATTCTTAAATAGTAAGAAAATAAGATAAACAGGAACAAACAGAATAAAAAAGAAAAAAAAAATGTGTGACAAAAACCAAACCAAAACCCAAAACAAAGATTTTTTGAAAACACAAGTAGAATGTAAACTCCGGTTTTCAAATCCCAGACAGGGGCTGGAGAGAGAGCAGCAAGTACTGCTTTATAAAAGCAAATGCTGCTCTTATAGAGGAGCCTGGGTTTGGTCCCTAGCACACATAAGGCAGTTTACAATATACACACAGTTTAAATTAAACGAAACGAAACGAAACAACAACAGCTTCGCTTCCCCCCCATGGACCCCAGGAGAACATGCACGGGCCCTAGGTTTGATCCCCAGCTCTACAAATAAAACGAAGACCAACCCCTGCCTCCCCAAGACTTCCCCACAAAACACAGACTTCTGGCTCAACTCATCCATATAATGGAAGCTATGTGTGAAATAGTATCTGGAATGAAGCAGGTGGGCATTGTAGATAGGCACAATGGAGTTTAAAGTTTCTTACAAGAGAACCGTCACCTGCATTTTGTTAGTCCATTTGAAAACCTAGGTGACAGCAGGGTGTGGTGTGACGGTGCACACCTCTGCTCCCTGCACTGGGGTGGTGGCAGTGATGGCGGTGGTGAAGCAGAGGCATGAGGATTCCTGAGTTTGAGGCCAGCTTGTTCTACAGAGTGAGCTCCAAGACAGATATCTCAGCTACAAAGAGAAACCCTGTCTCAAAACACCAAAACCAACCAACCAATCAAATGAACAACAACAACAAAAAACCAAATCAGACCAACCAACCAAATAAACAAGGAAGATGGAATGGATAATTTCTTTGAAAAATAGAGAAATAGAACACCTGATGAAATTATGAGGAAATGGAATCCGTACTTATAAACAACCTATGAAATGGACCAGAAGTTTACCAGAACATCCTAGAAAAACATTTAAGAAATAAGCATCATATTTTTGTTGTTTGTTTGAGACAGGGTCTTATTATGTATTCTTGTCTGCTCTGGGACTTACCAGGCAGACAAGGCTAACCCTGAACTTACAGTCATCCTCCTGCCTCTGCTTCCCAATTGCTGGTGTATATCATCGGGCCAGGCCTAATTCCAGTCTTTAACACACTGTTTCAGAAAGTGGACAAAAAATAAAAAGAAAGAAGAATGCAAGCAACCTTTCCTATGTTAGGAGACCAATGTTAGCACAACAATTTTTTTTTTAAGATTTATTTATTATATGTAAGTACACTGTAGCTGTGTTAGGAGACTCCAGAGGAAGGAGTCAGATCTCATTACGGATGGTTGTGAGCCACCATGTGGTTGCTAGGATTTGAACTCAGGACCTTCAGAAGAGCAGTCGGGTGCTCTTGCCTGCTGAGCCATCTCACCAGCCCCCAGACAACAACATTAAAGGGGAAATTGCAGTCAGTTTGACTTCTGAACATGAGTACTCAAAACAGATCCTGGGGTGAAACTGGACAGCAGCATCCACTCATTTATCACTCTGTCCCCCACCAAAATTATTTATCGTCAGCCATGAACTAGCAGGTACTGTACTGGTACAAGGAGAGCAAAACTGGTCGGGAGCTCGCGGCTTGGCAGTGACGGATGATAAAACAAATGATCACACAAGGTAAGGTACATGGAGGACCTTCCGGTGGGTTAAGTGTCTTTCAAGAGACATCTGACCTGGTTAGAGAAGCGTGGGAAAGCTTCCCAGGCATATAAATGGACTAAGAGTCCCTCGTGGGCACTGTGGGAGACCATCCCCGGGGCCTCAGGTGCAAGAGGTCTGATATACTGTAGCAGGAGAGATTGCTTTGATGGTCCATTGGGTATACATGCTTGCTGATGAAGCCTGACCCTGACCATCTAAATTCAACCTCTGCAACCTAGGAGAAAGAGAGAACAGACTCCCGAAAGCTGTCCTATGATCACACAGGCACACACATACCATGGAAATGAAACTTTTAAAATTTAAGTAATAATAATAAAGACAGATTTGAGCGCAATCTACAAGGTGGGTTATACAGAGCTGCACACGGTAAGGGCAGAGTTCAACCATGTTGTCTCTCCAGGCTGGCTGAGGCTCTTCACTGATGAAGATTCCAAAAAAGAGGTTCAAATGTAGGGGAGAGTAGTATGTATGTGGCTTTGGTGGTGTTGCGTCCGGAATACCTCTAGGAGAAGTAAGTGGAGATGCATAGAGAAAAGGATACTGTGCAGAGCCTGGAACTCCGGCAAGGTCAGGGCCGGAGGAGATTTGGAGCAACAGCATGTAGGTAGGTGGTATTTAAACCCATCCTTCTAGGAAGGTCATGGGGGTGGGGGGGAGGACGTAGCTGGAGGAGAGCATCAGGCTGAGAAGCACACCAATGTTTAAAGGAAAAGTAGAGATGCAGGGAGGACCCAGATATAGAAAAGGAAAAGTGGCCAGGGACCAGAGAACCCAGGAGAGCGTGGGCAAGGGCAGAATGGGGTGGGGGTGGGGGCGAGTCCTCAAAGCACTGTGAGTTATACAGCACCACCACTGGTACCCTGAGGGAGCGAGCTGTAGAAGAAACACTGAATCATCAACCCTTTACTAATCCTAGTGCAAAGGGCGGTAGGAGGGAGGGTTTTTTTGTGTGTTTGCTTTGGACAATGAAACTGTCCCACATGTTTATCTTGATGGCCACCCTACAATCTGTACATTGGTCAAGTCTCAGAATCGGGGAGCAGGGGAAGAAGGCCGGTAGGTGTTGCCACCTGGGGGGTGTGGTGAGGGCGGTGAGATGGGACAACAAGCAAAACACCTCCCGAAGGCTGGGCAGGTGGCTCGGTTGGTGGAAACTACTCTCTAGCAAGCATGGAGCCTTCGGTTAGCTCTCCAGCACTGCAAACCCGGCACAGTGGCACAAAACTACAAGCGCAACAGCAGAGACAAGAATGTCAGAAGTTCAAGGCCATCCTCTGCAATCTATGGAGTTCGCCATCAGCCTAGGCCGCAAGGGACACCATCTCAACAAAACAACCCAATCTGTGAAGGGAAAACAAAACCTGGTGGTGGTGGTGTGGCCAGTGTCAGGATGATCTCTCCAGTTCAAGGCCTGTCTGGGTGCTTGCATTGCAAGACTCCAACTCCAACAGTACCAACCTTAGTAAAAACAGTGGAGTGACGGAGCCTTCTCCTTTAGTCCTTTATCAGTCTTTGGCTTGGACATTGCAGTACTCGAGGGCCCCGCCCTAATCAGGTCTCCCCTCAGCTCACCACTTAACAGTTTTGTTCGAGTCTATATCAGGAAAGTAGCCACTGACTTCTGCCTAGTGAGGAACAGCACACTACAGAGTCAAAGGGCACTGGACCATGGCCAGAGCCCCTCTTAGGTATTAACTGGTTGGGGTGGGAAGGCGGCCTGCCAGTCTGGCACCTTTGGGACTCCCATATTCAAGGAAGGAGCCGGGTGAAGAAAGGCCTTTCTAGCTCTGATGGTCTGTGGTTCTGGGGTAAAACTCCAAAATATAATCCAATTAGCTGTGTTGCCGTACTTTGTGATTGGGAATAATCGCAAAAAAACAATTATCATCATAAAAACATGCAGCTCTTTAACACATGGGAACCCAGATGATTCAAAAATCAGTTTGCTTGGAGTGTTGGGAAACAGCGGGGTTTGGGGTTTGAAGTCTTATGAAGTGCCTTCTAAAAATCATATTCACAATTCATAATAAACACAGTCCATGTAAGTGCATAATTTTAAAAGGGGACTTTGACATTGCTACATTGTTTACTACAAATGCTCTGCCCATAGATGCTGTCAGAGAGGCACTATCCCAGTTTAGGGGACAGAGAGATTGACAGTCTGACCACTCAAAGCCTTGGCTGTGTTGAGATTTTCCAAATGTCTCTAAACCCACAATGGACATGGCACAGTTTTGGTGATGAGTGAATTCCATTGTCTCCTAATTCTATGAAAATTAATGGGAAAGTGTTAATTGGGCATCAATGCATGCTTAACATTAATCCGGGTATTTGATGAACCACAACTTTATGTTGGCCCTCATGCCATATTAACTTGGTTTATTGTAATAATTTAAAACAATAAGGATAATTGTATCTGTACTGTTTTTTTATTGTTTGTTTTTTGTTTTTGTTTTTGGCAACAGGGTTTCTCCGTATAGCCCTGGCTGTCCTGGAACTCACTCTGTAGACCAGGCTAGCCTCAAACTCAGAAATCCACCTGCCTCTGCTTCCTGAGTGCTGTATGCCACCATGCCCAGCTTATCTGTACTGTTTTAAATACTCCATAGATTGAATACATCCTGAATCTGGCCAGCCTGGAATACGAAGTGAAGTACTTGTGTGATTCCCCCGGGAAGCTACAGTCACCAATCTTTTGGAGTTTACACTTTGCCAGGGGAGGAAAGGAAGTTTTACAAAACACCCACTAAGCGTCACAATCTATGAGGCACCTCATGGTTCCAAAAACTAGGGATAAGGTGCTTTGTTATCTCAAAGACCTCCCTCAGGTCTTGGGAGATAGAGAGCTATTTCACTCCTGGCACTTACACTCTCTACAGAGGAAGCCCTAGTAACTTTAAACATAAATAAATTAACATAAAAAACATAAACAGATAAACGGTGGAGGGATTTTCTGAAATAAGCACCTATCCTAGCCACCCTGGGGATACTCCCAAACTGCTACTCAATCTCCACGAACATTTGCTTTGAACCCCAATCATTTGACCTTGACCCCTAAAAGCCCACTTTATTATATTTTCAAATCGCGGTCTGAGTAAGGCGCAAGCCCTGTCTGGTTGCTTCCTCGCCCCTCTGCTATCTATAGCGTCAGTTTCTCAAAGTTCCGAAATAACCTTCGCAGGCACAGCTCCGTACCTCTGCCGGGGAAGGGCGGGGAGCCGTGCAGGAAGTGCCAGTGTGGAGCGGGAGCCAGAGAACTTGCCGCGCGAAGGGAAAATAAAACTTGTGGCTGGTGTTTGTGCAGGAGGGTCTCCTCCATCCGCAAGCCCCCCAGATCCCGGGGTTCTCGAGGACTGCCCTGGGAGCGCAGGGTGTGGGTGTGCTCCCGGCGTCCTTGACCTAAATTTCCGCGCAGTGGCTGGAAACAGGGGCACAGAGGCAGGGCGGGCGGCGGGTGCCACCTCCGAATCGGGCGCAGGGCCCCGCGAACTTGAATGGGTAGTGCGAACTAGGGGGTTCCAGGGGCTCTGCCGCCTCCCGGCCCGGCGAATAGCTCGGGCCGAGCTCCCCGTGCCTCCCCCTCCCCCACACACAGCCCATGTGATCTGAGCCGACTCGGGGTGCGCTTCCCGTCTCCCCGCCCGGTTGGCGTGGGCGCCCCCCCACTAGAGTCGCGGGGCTCGCGCGCCGCCCCTGAAGGGTCCCGCTGCCGCGGGGGGCCGAGCGTGTGCGCGCGCGGACAGGCGGGGGAACCGAACGGGGTGCGTGACGTCACCGCATTGGTTACACGACGTTCTAGAACTCCGCCCCACGTGCGCGGGGAGGAGGGGGAGGGGGGGGGGGGGGGGGGGGGGGGGGGGGGGGGGGGGGGGGGGGGGGGGGGGGGGGGGGGGGGGGGGGGGGGGGTGTGCGAGGCGGCGGGGCTGAGCTGAGCCGAGCCCACGTGTGACGGGCTCTCGCCGCTGGCCCGGCTCGGCGCTCGCGGAGCTTCGCAGCCGCCGGGCGGGGGGAGGAGGCGGGGGAGGAGGGACGGAGATCTGGGGCTCGGAGCCGGCCGCCGCTGCGCTCCGCTTCGCTGTGGGGCTCGGTGTGTCGGGGGTGGGGGGGCGGGGGGGCTCCGCTATGGAGGCAAATGGGAGCCCAGGCACCTCGGGCAGCGCCAACGACTCCCAGCACGACCCCGGGTAAGTTTCCAGCCGCTGCCCACCGCGCCGCCGCGGGCTCGCTCGGGGCTGTGCGGGCGACGGTGCGGAGCGGGGCATCCGCGCGCCCCCCGCGCCCCCGCGCGCACCCCTGGGGCACTCGCGCACCTTGGGGTGGCGTGGGGCCGCCACCTTCTCCCCCAGCCCACCTCCAGGCTCGCGCTCGTCCGCTCCCCCCCAGCTTTCCTTTTAGCTTTTGTAAGTTACACGTCAAAATGGCCGATCTGACATCGGTGCTCACTTCGGTTATGTTTTCTCCCTCTAGTAAAATGTTTATCGGTGGACTGAGCTGGCAGACCTCACCAGGTAAGGGAGGGAGGGGGGGACGCCTGGGTCCCCCCCTTCTTGGCTTCTTTATTGCTCTTTGTTATCCCAGTGTAAGAGCCCCCCCTCCCCGCCATTGGCTCCCCACTTCTCCTGTGCAAGGTTATTTTTTTAAATAGCAAATCCTTTCCGAGCCCTCTACGCGACCTCTGTTGCTGAATTTCCCCCGCGTGTGCAAAAATATTGCAAAAACAAAACAGAATAACAACAGAAAACTACTTTTGCTTTTTGTCCTTGATCAAAAAATTGCATTGCTTTCTCCCCCCTCCACACCTTCTCCCACCCCCCTATATCTCTCTTTCTCTCTCTACAGATAGCCTTAGAGACTATTTTAGCAAATTTGGAGAAATTAGAGAATGTATGGTCATGAGAGATCCCACAACGAAACGCTCCAGGTAACGCATTCCCTTCTCGATTTTGCCTTTATTTTAGAACAAAGTTTTAGTTTTATTTTTGGAGGTGTCTTTCGGAAGTAGCTAAGCGGATTTAGAATGGGGCTCAGGCGCGTGGCTGGGTTGGAACGTCGCTCCCCCCTCATAACCCCAAAGGTTATTGTTAATTAGGGCCGAACTCTGGATTCAGAGACGCCCATCTCTCCCGCTTGAAGTCATTTTCCTGTCGCTTCTTGTTCTCTTGTTTAAAATGACATTCAGTTCATCCACTTTCCACATAGTTTTTTTTTTTTTTTTTTAAATTAAAAAATCTGAATGTATGCTTTCTCCACACTCCCAAACTCTGAAGTCCCCTCTTTGGGAGGTGAATGAATATCTTAGTGCCCGTTTTCCTTCGGAATAAAACAAAGCCTTAAGAAAGGGGAGAGGCGGAGAGGAAACTGAGGCGGCCAGAGTGGAGACACCAGCGTGTTCCAAGTTACCTCCAGCCGCCCTGCCCTCTCGTCCCGCTTCCCCCACTAACCTTGGTATTTTTACCTCCCGAAGCAAAGGGCTGTGGGCTAGAGGAGAATAGAGGGAGCTGGTGGGGATGGGGGTGTGTGGGGGCAACATTCACACCCTAGTCTACATAGAGGGTCTCCTTGTTGCGCTCAGTGGTGTCACATTTTGTTTGTTTTTCTCCCTCTTTGTCTCCTTCCAGAGGCTTCGGTTTCGTCACCTTCGCAGACCCAGCAAGTGTAGATAAAGTATTAGGTCAGCCCCACCATGAGTTAGATTCCAAGACGGTAGGTTGCCTTTTTTTGTTTTTTGTTTTTTCTAAATAGTTGTTGTTTGCCCCTTTTCAGTACCGGTCTGGGCATTGACAGCCTTGTTTAAAGGGACAGCGCCTTCTTTTGCTTCTGTGCTATAACTGGGTACTTTGAAACAGCTAGCGGGTTGGCGCAGAAGTTTGCTGCGGTGGCGGGTTTTGGGGGTTGCCTTTTTAGTGTCTGTCCCATTGCAGCTTCAGACGCTGCCAAGCCAAGGTTGGGGGGAGGGGGGTCGGCTCCCCGAGAGACTAGCCTCCCGCCAAGGGACCTTGCAAAGAAACTCCACCGCAGAGCAAATGGAACTTTCTTTGTCAGCCGAGCCCAGCCTGTGGCATCGGGATTGGCTTGTAGAAGGAAGGCACAGCCTGCTACCTGGCAGAGGGGGCAGGGGTGGGGCTAGTGGGGAGGGGCGCTCTTGTTAGGTCCAGGCAACAGGTTTCACTGAGACTCCTAGTGATTTGAGCTGTGGCTTGAGAAAGGAAGGGCAGAGGCGATTGGGCATCCAGTGGGCTTTACTCCAGATGGCAAATTGAAAGCTGATAAACCTTGGATTTCAAAGTGAATCTCCCACCACCCCCCTTCTCAGGTCTTTCATTTGTGTGTGGGTACTTTTACAGCATTAGAAGTTTTTAAAATCCAGAGTTTAGAGGTGAAAGTCCTTAGGTGGAGGTCAGAGATAATAAGGGGGGTGATAATGTCAGTCTGGAATAATAAATGCAATGATGGGGGGTTCCCTATGATCTGCTTAGCTCCTGGGCTGGCTTCCTGACTTGCCTCCTTTCCCCGTTTGCTTACCAGAATTTCACCAGGAAATATATATATATAAAATATATATATATATATATATATATATATATATATATATATATATATATATATATATATATATACCACTGCTTAAGGCGGAGGCCTCAAGGTGATATGTAGCTTTGGCTGGCTGCATAGGATGCTCCTGTTCTGGTGGGAGCTTTTGAGGGTGAGGCAGCTGCCCACTGTCAACTTGACCCTCAGTCCCCTTTTCTGTCAAGTCAGCAGAAAGCAAGGGTCTTCCAAGCCCTTTCTACTTTTTCACTGAGGGGAGGAAGAGGGAGCCGGGTGACCTTTGGTGCACTTGAATTAATTTTGCAAACTCACCCTCTTGTTTATGATCAAGGAGGTCAGGTGTTGCCCTCACGCCCCCCCCCCCCCAGAAAAGACCTCAGGCACTTAAGTCACTTTTTAATTGTTCTAGACGGCTCAGATCTTGCAGCCCAGCCTGTTCGTGCTGTCAGATCATTTAATATCAAGAATAATCATTAGTAAGGTGATAAGGAATGTCAGAACAGTTTATTATTATTTTTTTTCTCCCTTGACTTCTTTGCTAGCCGCATTAGAAAGCTTTCGCAGGAAAAATTCAAAGCAGATCTGTCAGGCTCATCCACACCTTTTGCCTGGGTGGGAGACCTGGAGTTTGCTATTAAAGGGTGCTGGCTGGTCAGATCCTTCGCTCTCCTCAGTCGGTATCCACTGCTGGGCCTTGGGCTTCTCCACCTTGTTTTGTTGACTTGGTTGCTATTACTTAGTATAACCTAGCTTCTGACTTTGTTTCAACGTTCAGTGCAGGAGGCAGAAGCCGTTGGTTTATTGACTTGGAAACGAGGAGCTTGTTTACTGTCGCTTAAAAGCTTTGTTTAGGTAAAGGCCATTCACATCCAAAATAGTACCCTAGTGTTTTCTAGAGGACTCTAGAGCCAGTACTAGCGCTGTACCTAAGTAACTAATGTTTTAATTTCGGGTAGCACCTCTCTCTCTCTCTCTCTCTCTCTCTCTCTCTCTGTCTGTCACTAGGATGTGCAAAAGGTTGGGATTTACCTTCTTGCCTTGCCACTTCCAAGGCCTTGGAGGTCTCAGTGTGGAAAACTTTGCATGTGGGAGAGCCCTGATCTCCGGGTACATTCTGATGTCACCACCACACACATACAGTACAGTCTCAAATTGGCGTTTGGTTTTGTAATTTTACTTTTTTTTTTTTTTTTAATCTTAGTACTTTATTTTCTTCCCTGTACTTTTCTCACCCGGCTCCCAGCCATTCCCTGGTTTGTACCTCTTCTATTCCCACACAAACAAGGTGACTTCCACTGCACCTGTGTTGGTCAGATCAATGCGAGCCTTGGGAGGGCGTCTTTTTTTTTTTTTTTAACCGAACAAAGACAAGCATCTGTCTTGGTTTTGGCGACAGAATGGAAATCCACACCTGTTGTATTTCTTTTGTAGTCAGTGCTGGGCACACCTGTAGACGCAGTAATATTAATTTTTACGAAAGGGTAGTTTCCTAGATCCAAGATTTCGGTCTGTTTTAGTTTTTGCAAGGTAATCTCTCATTTCTCAGGTAATGCTTAAAGGTAGAAAGCACAAGGCAGATTTTTAGGTCTTGAAGGTGCATTAATAAAAGTGATTTTATCTTTCTATGTTTTATGGGCTGGGGCTCTAGGGGACCCAGGGATTATGGATGGGGGGGTTGTGTATATCTCACCCCTTCGAGTTTCTCTCAAAGCATGATTATTATTTATTATTTTCTCCCGTGACAGATTTACTCTTTAAAGGGGAAACTCTTAACACAAAAGCCAGAGCTCATAAATAACTTGTAGTAGTACCTATGCCATCCTCCATATTAACTTATACTTGAAGATTTGTGACGTTTAGAAATCTAATTGAAACGGGCAATGGAAATTTTTAAAATTCCTCCCTGTTTTCTATCTAGGCAGTAACTTTTTTCCCCTCGCATCAGCTGTTACACTCAAATGCTTCTGTGGGAATTGTAAAGCTAGTCACTGACTGAGAATCATGTGCTCTGCCAGCAGCCTGCTGATGGAGAGTGGGGCGGGGGAGCTTTTTCCGTTGGGGTGGAGGTGGGGTAGGGAATACTCAAGTTACTGCGTTAGATTCGCACTTCTGTCCAGTCGTTCTCTTTTTAACTCTCCTACGATGGCCTTTCTTTTTTTTTTCTTTTCTTTTCTTTTTTTCTTTTTTTGGTTTTTCGAGACAGGGTTTCTCTGTATAGCCCTGGCTGTCCTGGAACTCACTTTGTAGACCAGGCTGGCCTCAAACTCAGAAATACGATGGCCTTTCTAATTTGGACTTTGAGTTGTTCATTCATGCAGTTTCACCCCTGTGGGGTTTTTAAAAAATCCATGTGGATTAATTCATATATGCACCTTTCTTTTCCCTTTTACTACAATTAAAAAACAAAAAACCAAGTCAGCTTGTCATTGATATCTGCATTCTCTGAGATTAATCAATAGGCAAATGCATTTTTTTTTTTTTTTTTGAGTCAGGGTCTCCCTCTGTAGCCTAGGCTATCCGAGAACTCAGCTATGGTGACCCAGAGGGACTTCCCTCTCAATGATCCTCCTTGAGCTTCAGAAATGTAGGGGTTACAGGTATGAGCCATCATGCCTGGCTGTAAAAGGCCTTTTTAATCATCCTGAGAGACTTTTATTTTGCTAACACCAGTGAGTTAATTAATCTGAGATGAGTATTGTATTTTATAACTGGAGAATTTTTAGATATCATTGACTTTTGATTTTATTTTACTTTATCTATTTATTTATTTTTGGGATTCCCCTTCCCCCTGTTTTGCCAGGAAGAAGAGAGAATGAGAATCACTGCGGCTGGAAAAATATTTAATTTTGAGACTGTGATTTTTGTTTTTCTTTTATATACCATTGTGTTTATTTTTCTTCTCCTGGCTACACATTTGCACATTAGTTCTGGGTACCATTCAGGGTGTGTGGAAGAGATGTCCCGTGTCTCAATAAGAATGCACGAGCTCTGGCATTTCACTAACAGGCATGGTAGAACATTCCAGAAAGGTGAACCTTATAGGTCCTACAGAAGAACTGAGAACTGAGATCGGGGTTGAGGGGGCTTTTGAGTTAGCCAAGAAGTTACTAAAAGCTGAGCTCTAACCCTGAGAAATGAGTGATTAATAATTAGGTCCTTGGTCATTCTTTTTTTTTTTCCCTCCTCTTTCCAAACTACTCCACTGACTTACTCATTTTTTGTTTGTTTGTTTTTATTTTTTTTTTCTCCAGATTGACCCAAAAGTTGCATTTCCTCGTCGAGCACAACCTAAGGTAAGTAGGTAGAAGAGCCATGGGTGGGCTTTTTAACAAGGCTTTCTCACTTCAAACTGAACACTGGCAACTGTTGGAGGCTGGCAGTTCTGTCTCCAGGGTATCAGCAGAGGGAGGTGAAAGGCCCAGGTGAGCAGTTCTGTGAGATGACCCTGCCCCTGCAAGCCAGCATGCCGATGTGGGTTCCAAGCCATCCGGCCGGGGAGGGGGGCGTTGTGGTCCTTCACTTGAGAACTGCCCGATGCGGTGTTTATGCAAGTGTTCTGTTTATTCTAAAACATCGCTGAGATCCTGTCAGGAAAAGTTGAACATTTCCTTATGCCTTTCTACTGAAGGTACTTTGTTGAGGTCTTAACAGTCTGGAGGTTTTGAAGAAGAGAAGAATGTCAGCAAACAGCTTATTCTTTCTTGGAAAGGGAAAAAACTTTCCTTAGGACCCCCCCTCTAAAGCCATAGGTCTGGGGGAGGGAGCTAAGGATGCCCCCAATTTCAGGTTTTGGATCAGTCAGAGCTGGAAGAAACTAGCACTGCTCAGCTTAGATGTACTTACTGGCTGGAGAGGTGCTGCACTTTTGTGAAGTATGCAGGTAACAAGGTTTCCTCTGTGCCTGCCAGCTGTGGCTCTGTGGAGGCAGCTGGAGGCAGCCCTGGTCTCCTGAGCCTCCTCCTGCCTTTTATATCTGCCCTTCCTGACCACTGTACTGTTCTTCCCATCCACTGCACCGCATTAAAACCCATGCCTTGACGTATTTTTGGGAAGAGGGCTATGGAGTTTCTGACTCCGTAGGTGCAGGAAGAGAAAAAGGATGACGGCTCTTGGGAAATTCTGTTTATTCCCTTCAGCCGAGGCTCTCAGAGTGGAGCCTTTGAATCGGGTAGAAGAGAAAATGGTTTTGCACATTAGTGAAGGAAAAGGTGGTTGTTGTAAATGGTATTTTGAGAATTTCAGGTCTAGGATCTGTCAAATGAATAAGTGAAGTTTCTTTCCTTCCTTTCTTTCTTTCTTTCTTTCTTTCTTTCTTTCTTTCTTTCTTTCTTTCTTAAAGATGAAACTGGTATCTTTTAAGTGAGCAGAAATTCATACTTGAAGGTAGCTTTTTTCCCCTGATGCTCAAACAGATCACAGGAATTTCCTTTACCTGGCCTAAACTTTGGGGTTGGCTTTAACTGTGTGTTGCTTTTCATGCTTGTGTGAGATCCTTTCCATCTCTGCACCAGCAGTATTTCCTGGGTCTGGAAGAATTGCCTTCTTCCCTAGTGTGAAATCTTCAAATTTCCAGGTTAGTCACTGGATCACTCACAACTTGGATCAGGTTTCCCTTTAGGGAAACTGGGAAAATCTGACTTGGTGAAACCATGGATTCAGACTGGCCCCTCCACCTCTCGTGTCTGTCTGTCTGTCTCTCTCTTCTTGCCAACTTTCTTCTTCAGCAGGAAGGTAGTATTTTGTGTTAATGTGCTGTGGTTGTTTGAAAACAAGATACATGTCTCAGATCTGTCAAAGAAACTCAGACTGTCCCCATTTTGCAAACCAAGCCTAAGCCTGGGGTGTTTGTGAGTTCTCAGATGTGTGTTAATATCAAACCGGTTGGAAATTCAGGGATTTAGTAATGAGACCCTTGTTTCTTTTAACATTTAACGACATGTCTGTCACCTTGTAAAGGTCTTTGCTGTCCCATATCCACATCTGCATCCCAGCCCTGGCTCAATTTCCTTATCTCTGAACCAGGAGTGATGATATCAGCTCCTCCACAGAGGTTTCTGCGAAAAAAGCCCGAGAGCATCCTGGTGAGGGCCCCTCTCTCCTCACCCTCGCCATCGTCACGTCTGTTCTAATCATCGTTTAGATGAGCTGGATTGCAAGCTGGACCACCTGGTTTCAGATGACAGATGTGCCAGTCATTAACTGTTAGGAACTTGGCCCAAATCACGAAACTTCCTTGAGAGTCCATCCCCTTCCTCAAAGTTGGCTGTAGGTGAAGTAAATGCGCTCCTGGCATGGGTCGGACACTTGCAGATGCCCAAGGATGATCCACTGTCGTTACGGGTTATTTTTGAGAGAGAGAGGCCTTGAACTTCAAATCTTCCCGCCTCTCAACTCTCACTTTTGTTAGGGAGGGCCTCACACTGGTTCTCTGAGATCCAGTGAGAACAGTAACTGAATGTGTGTCCCAGGCAGTTTGCATGGGGGTGGTGTGTCAGCTCCGCTGGACAGAGGAGACAGCTGAAACACTGACTGGCTGTGTAGCGATATTAAAGAGGAAAAAAAAAAACCCACCTAGGCATCTGCCTCCGCAGTTGGCGTGTTGTCTGCTGTGTAGTCCTATTGGGTTACCACTGCGCGTTGTCTCCCTGTCGGAAGTGAGGACACATGGCTCCCTAAGGTCAGAAGACTACAGAGTACAACTGACGTCAGCCTTACTGAAGTTCCAGGGTCTGGGGTTCTGGTCATTTTCCTCCCCTTGTGACGTCATCCAATTGTATGACATTGTCACGTGTTTTCTCTCTGTTCCCTTGGGTTATATCCTTTCAGGTGCTTCTGGGGTTACTCAGCCCAGGGAAGCAGGAGTTGTTGAGGTGTAGTTGTGCCATGGTTGGGAACTGGAGCAGGGTAGGGAAAGGATTTGCCCTGTTTGGTTGTTTTCCCACAGAACTGGCCATCAGGGTTCCAGACCAAGGTGACTGCTGGGGACAGCATCCAAGCTGGCAGGAGTCTAGAACTTTGAGTGAAGCCCCATTTATGTTTTATTTATCTTCCTTTCATAAAACTGTGTGTGTGTGTGTGTGTGTGTGTGTGTGTGTGTGTGTGTGTGTGTGTGTTGGGGTCATGGTGACAGGCCAGACTGCACCCTTCTGTGTGGACTGGGTGAGCAGCTTGTAAATGAAGTGTCAGCCTGTGTTTCAGTTAAAACTCATTTTCTTTGCTTTCTGGCCGCCCTTCCCTGCTCACACTTGCCAGAGAAATATTCCGTGGAGGTGTTAAACAAGACGGGTGGAAAGAAACTGTAACTTGAGACCAAAGAAAATCTGTGGCAGTGAAGAACGGATTTCATATGAGTACTGTCATAATATTCTTTAATGTCTTGTATAAATAAAAAATCAGTTTTGTCCAGAATTTTAATGAGCAATGGAGGCAGGCCGTGGAGTCCCGCCGTTCACCCGTCTCACCCTTTGCGATGCCGAGGTTCACGTGGCTTTATTAAGGAGCCTAGGGACTGGGCTTTGGAGGCCAGTGGTCGTTCATTAGCGAAGTACATTTTGATCAGCAAGAGATGTGATCACTTCATGTCTTCCTATTTCGTCGGGGCAATTCATTTTTAAACTACGTAAGAGGATTCTGCTCCACCTCCACCATTTTAAAAATTAAAATGGTCACGGTACTCTTAAAAAAAAATGACTTAATTTGAAGCTGTGACAGACCTGAGGCTGATAAGGATCAGTCACTCAGTGTCCTTTCTTTGTCTCCCTTGGGCCCAAGTGTCAGCTGCCTGGGAGAGTTTTGTTCTAGCCTGTGGCTTCTTTTTCTTTTATGGAGGAACCTACAGGCTCCTTAGCATCCATGGGCAGAGCGTGGAGCCTGGGCGAGCCTCACCATCTGTCCTTACTGTCCTTTGGTATAAAAACACAATCTCCACTCTTTACGATTATTGTTTCTAAAGGTTTTATTTCTTTTAGTCAAATTTTTATCTTTTAATGAACACGTAAAAAAACGTAAACATTGCACAGACATGAAACGGCGTGGGTCAGCAGGGAACTGTCGTTGCTGTTCCTGTAGAGGGCCCAAGTTCTGTTCCCAGCCTTCCGTGTAAGGTTACACCCACCAGCAGCTCCAGGCCATCAGACGTTCTTTCTTCTGGTCTCTGCAGGCATTGTCACACACGTGTCTCCAACACACACACACACACAACCACAAATTTTTAAAAAAAGACACATTATCAGTGAACATGTGCTGTTTTGATTCATGTGTATGTTCATTGTGTCTCTTGAAACCTTAGCTGCTGGTTTCAAGAGGTCATTTGTTCCACCTATTTCCAGTTGCCTTCAGGGACAGCTGGGTGACCATGAATATACCATGTAAATCCTATCAAACCTCAGTTTCCTTCTCTCAAAAAAAAATGCTATGCTGATCCTCACTATGCTGTTTTGGAAATAAATGCAGATTGTTCTCTGGGGGGCTGTGTGTGGACAAGTGGCACCCAGCACACGCCTGCCGACACATGGAATTATTATTTTTTTGTTTCTTAAGATGAGATCTCTCTGGCCAGCCTCAGAATCATTGTATAGCTCATGATGACCTCGAACTGTTCATCTCCTGCCTTTACCTCCCAAGTTCTGAAATTAGAGGCTAACATAGCCAGTTTTCTGCAGTACTTGGAGAGAGAACCCAGGGTTTCATGCCTGCTGGGCAGCCATTCTGCCAACTGAACTTAGAATTGAAGAGTAAAAACAAACAAACACCACCCTAAACCCCCCAAAACAAAACAAGAAAAAAAAATCCCTTCATGAGAATGTAAGCCCCCTGGCTGTTTGAAGCTCTTGGTGGTCAGCAGTAGTGAGATGAATCAGGCCTGGCTTTTCTTCCCTGGAGAGAGCCACTATCCAGGTGTGTTCTGTTGGGTGCTCCCAGTCACCACAACAGTTAAGCTGCGGAGAGTTGAGCCAGATTTTCTTGTTTCCATCTTGTCCTTAGACGTTGCTTCGGGGGTCCTGAAAGGTTCTCTGTGAATCATGCATCCAGGGTGCAATGGCGGCTGTGCACACTTCCAGTTCCATGGGAGTGGTTTCTTGGCAGCTTCTTCAGGGCGAAGGGCAAGATTTCAGCATCTGGCCTTCCCTTGTTGCTGTAGGGTCGGGTCACCCAGCATCTTGTGGTCTTGGATGTTCTGCAGCTGTAATCTCGGCAGCCACGGTTTCAAGCAACCTGCTTGTTAGGTCTTCCCTGTTCTGCAAGGCGGTAGGGGTGCGTCTGTGGCCCCCTTCCCCTCCACCGGTGAAGACCTTGGAGGATTAATGGCTTAGCGGCTCAGTTGTCTGAGAGCCCTGTTCTCTCCTGTGCTCCAGGTCCTTAGCAGGTGTCAGCTCAAGAAGGAGGGACACTTTGTCCTACAGATGTCCTCTCCCCGGATGTTGCCTTTCCTTCCAGGCTGGGATCTTCTTGTTCATATCAGTCTGCTAGAATGACAAAGCTGTGTCTCATGTCATAGGGCTTTTGGTAAACAGGTGAGCCTCCTTCCTGTCCCCCAAGCAGTCTCTGAGGGCCCATCTTTGTGGCCCCCTTGATATAGTGTGTTCTAAATGTCCGCTTTTAGATTTTCCTATCTGGAAATTCTTCGACTGCTAACCCCAGAATACAGGGATATGTGGCCCTTCTATCTTTTGCCACTTACTGAATTTAACGCATTTCCACGAGCTCAGGAGATGGAAGAGCCTGTGGCTAGCCCCAAGCTCCTTCCTGCTCAAGCCGGTCACCACACTTCAGCTTGTACGAGCCTTACTTACTGCCCCTCTGGGCATGGACTCTCTCTTGCAGGGGATTTGAGACCCCCTCAGTGCTTCCTTGGGCTTCGCACTGCCAGTGGAGCAGTTTAAGTGCATTGGCCTTGGGTTTTTGTCTCCTTCAAGAGCAGCGCTCAAGGGTCTCTTTGCAGATTATATCACATCTTTTCTTGCTTCCTTGGCCTTGGGACTGTGAGATCTTTGGGGATCACATCACTCACTCTCCATGCCCTTTTCCCTGACACATCGCATGGCCTGAGCTAGCCCAGCCTCCTCCTGAAGCCCAGTCCTGCACTGTTTTATGATGCCTTATTAGGTGGTATTGTGGTACACACACCGCAGAGCATACTGAGCTTATAGATGGAGCATCACTAGGCAGGATACACTCACTGCAGGGGCCCCTATCCTGTAGTGTGTGTGTGTGTGTGTGTGTGTGTGTGTGTGTGTGTGTGTGTAAAATGTAAGTGAAATGGCATGGAGTTGAGGTCTTACTCTAGATTTCTAATGTTTGAGCTTGTCCTCAGTTTTTCTAGTGGCTGTCAGCTAATGGAGCACCTATACCCACTGGAGGCTGTGGTAGGCATTCCAGTGTTTATTCCTTACTGAGTGCCTAGTGCCTGCCAGCTACCCTGAGGCTCTGAGATGGTGTGGGCAGGAAGGACCACCATCTCAGAACTACCTTCATTCACGCATGGCTCTAAGACTGGAGCAAGCAGGTAAGGGCACCGCATCTTGTCAGGAATGAACTCCAAAGACAGAGTGATGGTGGCATGGGGGAGGGGCCATCCCTTCATCAAAACACAGAGTCGCTGCTGTCATGATTTCAATAATTATTTACCTAGGTGCTTTGTTCTGAGCTTTACAGTATTTTAAGTTCAAGTCTTACTGACTCTACCCAGATACCAACCCTGAAAGTACAAGAGCCTTGATGATGGCTAACGAAACCTTAACCAAAGTGTGTGTTAGCACACCATACACTTGGACTTAAGCGGACTTGATGTGAAGTGATGGAGACCCAGGTTTAGGGGTAGCAGTCCATAGCATCTGCTCCAAGTTGAGAACACAGCAGTGACCTGTGGGACGAGAAAGGGTTTGATCTGCATAGTAAAGGAGGTTGGACAGCCTGTCCAGGAAGACTCCAATCTATGTGGAGGTGGTTTGATTGCTAACTCTTGAAGAACAAGAAGGAAGAAGCCATACATCATTGCATGCTGTATGGCTAGGCAGGGGGCATGCATTGTGTAGGCCTGTTGGTAGGGAAGTAATACACATTGGAGGTCAGGCATTTATTGGCAGGGGCTGGCAGCCCATTATGTGTGCAGGCTCCTGGAGGTGCTCCCATGGGGCTCTGAGATTCTGGACTCCCAGAGAAGCCAAGGTTATTGAGTGTGGCTATTGCTGTTTCGTGGAGAAAAAAATCACATGTTGGACTTGGGGCTTATGCGTAATGGGTAATTCAGATCATTCTGCAGGGCTGTAGACTATCTTTACATGTGAGGTTCATGGCAGAAAGCCCCTCAGGTCTTTGGGGGTGAGCTTACAGGGAGTCTGCCATTCTTTTTTTTTTTTTTTTTGGTTTTTCGAGACAGGGTTTCTCTGTATAACCTTGGCTGTCCTGGAACTCACTTTGTAGACCAGGCTGGTCTCGAACTCAGAAATCCGCCTGTCTCTGCCTCCCAAGTGCTGGGATTAAAGACATGTGCCACCACACCCGGCTGAGTCTGCCATTCTTAATGTTTGCCCCTCTTACCTTCCTCTTCTGATTTCTTAACCAGGGACTGCAGTGTGGACTACGTTGTCGAGTTCTGTTCTCTGCCCTTTTGTCAGCCAGGGTCATGACCTCCCCCTGTGTGAATAGTGAGATGATATTTTTCCATATGGAAATCACAGGTTGCTGGTGATGCCCGTGTGCTCGGAACAGTGGCCCTGTGACTTCATAGGTCATGTCACCTTGTATTTGCCTTTGCCTGGTGGCTGCTTAGAGGGAAGGGGGTGTGCATTAGGAATCTCCATTTCTGTTGTCCCTGTGTGATGTGATGGGCGAGTGGGTGTGGTCTTTGGGCCATGTGCCTGTGATTCTCTTGGAGTAGAAATCTGAGATGTTGGTCCAGCTGGGCAGCTGTCTTTCTGGGTGCTAAGTACATCAGGCTGTTGCCTGGTGTGTGTGTGTGTGTGTGTGTGTGTGTGTGTGTGTGTGTGTGTGCCTCTCTCAGATATTGCTAAACTCCCAAGTATCTGGGAAAGTTTTTTTATTTTATTTTATTATTTTTTTTAGGGTGTGTGCCTGGCCACTGTATTTGCTCATTTTAGTCTTGAGATTTAACATCTTCTGAAAGGAAAAGAAAGTTTGATTTGAAACTAGTATCTGAGTTAGGGTGTTATGGCGTAGTCCCACACCTCAGTCTCCTTAATGCTTTTAGTTTGATTGTTACAGTGATCTTTGGTCAGTGTAGAACCTCTGCTTTACAGATGGGTGAGCTGGGTCCTGTGGAGGTAAACTGGAGCCACAGGAATAGCAAGTCACATTTTTCCCTTAGACCCAAGTCCACGGGAATCCCAAGGCCCTGTTTCCCCTAAATACTAAACTTCCTCTGTTTCATCTGTGGCCTGTGTGCTCTGCGCATGCTCTGTACTATCCATGCAGCCCTGCATATTTATAAATGACAATGTCATGTCTCAGTGTCAAACAGTTGGACACCTCTGGTAGACTGTAGTGCCTTCCACAGTGTCTGAGCATTATAAAGTGCTCAGGCTGCCACATGGTATTTCTTACAGTCTGTCCAGGAAGGTCCAGGATATTTCCCACCGGCTGTTTGTATCTGAGAACCTGTTAGCTTAGCATAAAGAAATGACACTTCACTTCATGGTTTTGTGTCTTTTTTTTTTTTCCCCTTCTGGGAAATGGGGCCATCTATATAGTAGCTCATTCTAGACTTTTTAAAGGGGATGGAATGAGGCGATGCCTCTGGATGACTACACACAGTTGGAACAGATGGAAGCATTGGTTTACCTGTCCCTGTCCCCAGAAATGGCACTATCCACACCAGAAGAGGGACTGTCCCCAGCAGCCTGCAGATAGCTTGGCATGGTTACTCTGTGTGTAGGTGATAGATGGTCCAGCACTCTGCAATGGGAAACTTGATGGCAGTGGCTTGGCTGGCTCATGGGGTCCTGGCTTTTGGGGCAAGAGAGCATGGCCCTTTATCTTGGTCATGCTCAGCGGGCGTGAGGAATTCATTTCCTTCTCTGTGTTGGATGCCTGTGGGTTTTTTTTTCTTCCTCCTAGCCTTTGAGAGTAAAGTCCTCTGGCTGTAGCTTGGGAAGAGCTGAGACCCCACTGGGAGAGGTCTCCCCCAGAGCCTTCTCTCTCCCAGGGCTGGTCTTTATCTGCCTGGGGGTAGTTTCACCAATGACTGATCTGAAAGCACCACATTCATTTATCTGTCACTGGCTGTGACAGGCAAGTTAATGCTAATGGATTCTTTTTTTAGCCTGTTGTCTGGGATGTTTCTCCCAAATGTCCTGAAATCTATGGCATTAGGGGAATGTGTAACTTTTATGGTAGGGGAGGATTTAAAAGATAAATAGGGTTTTGTGTGCAAGGGGCTAGCATTTAGGTTAGGGGCAAGAGCGGCCAGCTGAGGGATGCGGGCGAGCACAGAGTCTTCTTTTTAAGAAATCCATTCAGAACTCCAAATTGCTGTTTCTGTTTCAATTATGTGACAATTTCAAGGGTTTAGAAAAATCTAATAAAATGGTCTTGACGATGAATTCTGGGGAGAGTGCTTTAGAAGATTCTGGAGAATAAATTCATTGGGGGTCAAGAGACTGTCATTCCCGCCACCCTCCAAGCCTGCTTCATCTGGGTTTTTACATTTTTATTGTTTTGGAGGGCAGGAAACGGTGTAGGAATGCATTCAGGGCTTCACCCATAGCCTCCACAGAAATGAATTATTCTCTTTGGGCAATTGCAGACACACGGACACTGCACTCTTTCTTTCTTTTCTTTTTTTTTTTTTATCCTAAGATGACATACCGTAAACGACTTTCAGAGCATGATTTGTGTGTGCGGTGATGTTGAATAAAGTACCAAAGAGAAGCCACTGGAGGAGGGGACTGAGCGTGTGGGAGCTCTGGAAGAGGTTTCTCTCCCTCTTCTCCAATCAAAAGCTTTTGATAGTTTCCCAGAGACCAGAAGTTTACAATGGAAGTGGGCTTCTGGGCTGCCTACTGGAACTGAGTGCAGAAAGACACAGTGTAGCAAAATGGGATGCTGAGTGACATTAATGAGGTGACCAACTCTGGTGGGAAGGAGACAAGGAAACAGCCAAGGCTTGGTTCCCATGGTTTGTTTCCAGCTGAACGTGTCGTGCACTTTTGTGTGTATGCTTGTGTGTGGGTCTCTCGTGTGCATTTTTTTTGCTTTCTTCCTTGTTCATTGTGGGTTTGAATGCCTGTGGTGTGGCGTGGTGGCCTGCACTCAGACTGGCCCCTTTTTCCAGTTGCTACACAACCAAGATTGAAATTAAGAAAAAGAGTGTGTGAGAATGTGTGTGTGTATGTGAGAAAGTGTGAGTGTGTGTGTGATTGTGAGTGTGTGTATGATTGTGTATGAGAGAAGGTCTGTATCTGTCTGTACTCAAAGACCCTGGCATGCATGTGGAGGTCAAAGGGCAGCTTGTTAGAGTTATTTCTCTCCTTCCACCATGTTAGTGTTTGTGATAAAACTCAGATGAGCAGACTTGGCTGTGAGCGCCCCTCCCCCCAAACAATCCATCTCTTCAACCTAGAAGTCAGATTTTAAAGTAGGTGAAATTTTGTTCTACTCTGGTCACCTGCTGGAGCCAGGATAGGTGACATGTGAGGCCACCGTCACAGAGCTGTGCACTGTTGGTACACTGGAAGGGAGACTGTGACAGGCCCATTTGTGTCATCATCTTTGAAATGGATTCTAACTGGGGAAGGGGGAGGAGAAAACCTGTAAGCCGTGGTGGTCCATCCCTTTAACCCCAGCACTCAGGAGACAGAGGCAGGCAGATCTCTGTGAGTTTGAGGCCAGCTTGGCCTATAGGGCAAGTTCCGTGAGTTTGTTTGTTTATTTATTTTAAAATTCCAGAAAGGTCCTACCCCGATAACGCTTCCGATTGGTGACATGAATGCAACATAATTGCAGGGCATGCTTCATACATAATTTAGTGTCCTGGAGAGTTCTACATTCTCATGCCTAGTCTTGGGGGAGAATTTCCCACTCTTTGAGGATAACAGCCTTGCAGGTAGCTCACCTGGGAGAGTCTTCAGGGAGGTTGATCTTCGTGGCCAGGTCTTTTTTAAGTGTGTCCCCTGGCTTTGTTGTCAGCCTGTCTCAGAAGGAGGCTGGTACCTTCGTCTCCTTCACAATGACACTTGGTTAGTGCTATTCCAAGTGACAGGCAAGTGTGGGAAAACCTGCTAGAAGCTCCTAGTGCTCAGAGCCTGCCAGGGCCTGGGTGGGGTAGATGGAAACAGCACACACTAACCAGTGCAGCCTGTTTTTACACCTTTCAACCCGCTTCCCGTGGGGCTGGCTCCCCAGTGTATCATTTTTGTAGCTGGAGGCAAACAGAGAAGAAGGTTTCAACTTAGGTAAGATAATGCTCAGTAGAAGGCTGCCAGTTCCTATCGGGCCCCATCGACCTGGGGAAAGTGGATCAAATAAGGCTGTTGGACCCCGGGGCGGAGCATTTCCTCATGACCGCATCAGTGCGCGTTTCCTCATCGGCTTTCAAAGCAGATAATTGGTTTTAGTGAGAACTTCTGACTTGATTAGGGGGCCCTTAGGAAATTAAAGTGTGTTTGAATTTCACAAGTATAATTTTAATTATGCACATTTTGCATTTTTTTTCACTAGGGAGCCGGGATCAGGGCTTGTTTTCTTAGACTAATAGGGGCAGTAAAGTAGACGGTGGCAGGATATCATTGGAAATAAAAACCTTTGGATCCAGTCTCGTATTTCTCCTGCAGTACATGGTGGACAGGTTGTCCCTTTGTGCCCCATGCCCTTGTTAAAAAATTATTTTTTTCCACTGTATTCAGACAACTGGGGAGCTGGTGACCATTGTGGGGGCAGTGAGCGATGGATCTTGTTATGCATTTTTCTGCCGTACTCACCATTAGAATTTAATTCAAGTTCTTAAGAGTGCAGCTGCTGTCCGTGCAGCCTGTGTCTGGCACGGCGCCACCTTAGCATGTCATGATTATCTTTTATCGCCGCATCATCTTCTTATTCTCAGTGCCCAGGCCTTCCCAGCATCAGCTCTCCTGGCCGCCCCTCTTCGTCATCATCTGGCTGGGGTAGCGTCTCACCACCCTTGGTATGACCTCTGAGATAGAGGCAGGGTGTGCAGACCACCTGGCCTCCCCAGAGAAAGCCTTGTTGTGTTTATTGGAAGTGATTGCCTTTCCAGAACTTTCAGAACTGGGCAGATAAAACCCTTCATGTGCCAGGGAAAGCACACGTGGGTTGGAACCTGAGCATCCTGTGTGCGCAGGTTCCGTAAAAAGCTTGTCAGAGGGCTCCTCTGACCTTATAGGCTCTCCTCTTGGGTACTGGCAGAGAAGACAGAGTAATTCTTCATCCCTTCCCTCTATGTTTCCTAAGCCATGGACTTCATCATTTGTATCACTTTCTATTTAAGGGGTTCCTGCCTCCTGTGTTCCTGAACTAGGCTTCTTGCGTTGGAATCCTTGCTCCCTATATCTGTGTACACCCCCCCCCCCCAAGCATATGTCTTAGGCATTCTGAGCTCAGTTGTGTCACTTTTTAAAAAAGATTTATTTATTTTATATATATGAGTACACCACCATTGCTCTCTTCAGACGCTCCAGAAGAGGGCATCAGACCCCATGACAGATGGTTGCGAGCCACTGTGTGGCTGCTGGGAATTGAACTCAGGACCTCTGGAAGAGCAGTCTGTGCTCTTAACCGCTGAGCCCATCTCTCCAGCCCTCTAGTTGTGTCATTTTTAAAATGGACAGAGACCTAGCAACTTCACGGGATTGTGTCGAGGATGAGCTGCCGAGATTACATAGTGAGTGCTCAGCATGGGGTCTAGTACTTGGAAAACTGGACCCATGTGAATGAGGAGCTGCTAGGAACTGTTCTGTGACAGTTTTGGCTAACACTTGTCTACATGTGCCATGGTCTGCTATCTTGCATATTTCTTATATAATACTTGAGAAACACAAAGGAATATATGCATAGATGCATGTGTGTATAACTGTAAACATGTGTGACTTGGACAAAGTTTCAGTGTGATTTGGGTATAGATGGTTGCCCGAGATACAGCAGGCGAGTCCTGGGTTTGGGGGGGGGGCTTTGAGCTGTGGGATCTAGTTTGAAACTTGGCTTTGCTACTAACTCTGGCTTTAGGAAGGCACATAAATATTTTGATTCTGCACTTGAAAAGTGAGAATAATGGAGTAGTGTAGGATTAAAAAAATACAGTATAAACAAGATACTTGATATCTGGTCGGCACTTAGGAAATGTTAATTCTTTGCTTCTATAACTAGGAAGAAGTTATTTAAAAAGCTATTTTTATAAAATGAACAACTGCATTTAGAGAAGTCATCAAAAGTTCAGATTTTTGCTACTTCATTTTTATGGGTCTGAGTATTTTACCTGCACGCATGCACGTGTGTCTGGTATCCAGAAGGCATTGGAGTCCCCTGGGACGGGGGCTACAGGTGGCAGTGAGCCACCGCCTGAGTTCTGAGACTCGAACCCGGATCCTCCAGAAGAGCAGGTGGCACTGTCAGGTGCTGAGCCTTATTTCCAGTTCCTTAAATCCATTTTCAAGGCTGGTTATGGTGGTGTACATTTGCAATTTGAGAACTTTGTAAGTGGCAGACAGAAGGATCAGGATTTGGGGGGGGGGGTCCATCCTCAAATTCTGTAACTGTCTTGAGGCTACCCAGTAACCAAAAGTGAAACAGAAATGTCTTGAAAATGGGATAGTAGTCAGGATCTAGAGAGTTCTAGGACAACCAGGGATACATAGAGAATCCCTGGTTTGAAAAACTCACAAGCCAAACCAAACGTAACTAAACCACTACCACCACCACCAGCAGCAGCAGCAAAAAAAAAAAAAAAAAAAAAAGGATAGTGGCTGAACAAAGGGGTCGGTCTGTCCCAGGGTCTTCATTCCACACAAACCCCATTTCCCAAGGTTTAGACTTGACTTAGGCCTTTTTAGATTTAGGTTCAGATGGCTCATGTAGCCCTGCCCAGTGTTTTTGTTTCCTTGACACTGGGGGCAAACAAAGAGTACGGGGCTGGGTAGTCTGATTAGAAGGAGAGAATAGCTTCTGGACAGAAAAATCTGCCATGTGAGTGAGGTGACAGGGACAGGGATGGGGGACAGTGATGAGATGGGCAGTGTTTGGGTCTTAGGGGACACAGGACCCTCAAGACTTCCTGTCAGGGCTTGGGAAAGCCTCAGATGTCTAAGGATTCTGGAGTGGGGTCCTAATCTTGCTCTCTTCTGTGTTAGGCCCTCTATGTACTGTCTGCTGGGTGGTGTTTCCCAGGTTCAGAGAGTAATTGTAAGTGGACCCCCCCCCCAGCACTCTGTGAGGTGGATGTGGTTGTTAGTGTGTTTATGGAGGCTTGGGGTTGGGGTGGAAGGGTGGGGTATGTGGAAGCCAAAGGGGGTGGCCAGGAGGAGTGGAATAGCAGCAGATTACATTGACTAATTGTAGGGAAAAAGCCATATTTGCTGCTCCATTAAGTGGTCGCCAGGCTATGAAGCAGCTTATTGTAATTAATACAGAAACAGCAAATAAGTGTCAGGTTGGGAGTGGAGGGTCTCTGAGAGCCCCTCCCTGCTTTGGGGCTCCGACTCTGTTGCCTTATTCATCGTCCTTTTGGGAAGTCTGGGGGGGGCACCATTGTGGAAAGTCATTGGTTAGTTTTCGGCTGGTTTATTGTGACAAAGAGGAAGCTCTCTGGCTGGATCTCTCCTCCAGGCATCTTTACAGTTTCCTGAGAGTGGAGGGGAGAGCCGGGCCCCGTCTGCGCCCGCCATTGCTATTCGTGCCCACAGTTGCTTTAATTTCAGTTCTCGGAAGTGGCAGGTTACACGTCCAAGTCCATGGAGTTATGGGCCGTGTGGGGTTGTGATTGCTTTCCTTGATGGTTTCTTGTTCAAATCAGCAGTGCTCTTAATTTTCCAGATGAAGTAAAAAGAAAATTGGAGACTCCCCTCCCGCCCTGTGTCTCTTCATCCAAGATTTTCTGAGCGTGACTCTGAATTGCAGGGTTAATATTAATTAGAAACTGGGCTAGACCTCGGTTGCTTGATGAGGTGGCTTCAACCATCGTGAGGAATATGGCTCCCAGCTCACCCATCCCTGCTTTTGGGCGGAAGTTTCTGGGCTCAGATGCTGGAGGAATACGCTTGCTCCCTACAGCAGGGCAGCCAGTTCTCCCGGGTCTAGAGGAAGGAGCGGTACCCAAGAGCAGGAATGGCTAAGGTCTTAGGGACTGTGTGCTTAGTTCTTTACAGGCTAGAGTGGGCACGTACTGGGTGGGGTGTGGGTAGGACTAGGGGATCACAGGAAAAGATGGCATGATTGCTGCCCGGTAGAGTTTGCAAGCCTGTGTTTATGAAACAAGTGTTCCTGTGATTCCTTTACTGAATTTTGGCTCCCATGAATGCTACAAAGATGTTCATCATAACAAGGAGACAGACATCCTGTCGGGGTTTTGGAGGGCTTCCTGGACAAGACCATTAAAGCTGAACTGGAAGACTGAATGGTAGGGTGAACTTGGGGAAGGAAGGACCAAGGGGTGTGGCGTGTACTGAGGAAAGTCAAGGTGTCTGGGCTGCCCTGGAGGCAGGAGATTAGCAATGAGGCTGGGAAATGAACTATTGCTGGTTGGATCCTTTTAAGGGCCAGGGTGGGATATGGGTGAAAGACTGGGGGCCGTGAAGATAGGCTGGTCTGAATTTGGGAAAGGTGACTCTGATAGTCTTGTGTAGGAAGTGTCTTGTGATAGCCCAGGCAGATGTGTGCTAGGGAAGAAAGTTACTGCAGCAGTCTGAGGAAGCAAAGGAGGATGGCTGAGCAGAGGGTAGGGTAGTCCAGGAGGTGGATCCGAGGTGCATTGTGAATCAGATGCGGTTGGTGGTTTGTTCGGCTGGAGAGTAGGGGGTGTTGAAGGTGTGAGGCCATTGGGACTTCTTGTGTCCGTGGCCCCATGTGACCGTTGCTCCAGAGGAACACATACTACCTTTATACAAGAGAAGTGGTCCAGTCAAAAGCCAGCGCCAGCACTTGGTCCCTGCCTGCCTGAGACCAGGGGTGATGGTACTCAAGGAAGACATGCCCCTGTCTCAGGGTTGAATGTAACCCCTCAGCTGGACCTTGGCACAGTCCTTTTTTACTTTATATTTTTGCGTCTTTTAAACACTTTTATTATTGCGCCTGTCTCGGATGTGTGCTTGGCGGAGGGGGTTGCATGTGTGTGGAGGTCAGGGACAAACTTCCTGGGGTTGGTTCTTTCTCACTTGTGTGCCCCCCCCCATCCAACCTAGGTCATCAGCCTTGGTGACAGGCTTGTGGGGGTGAGGATGGGGGTGGGGGGTGGGGGGTGGTTCAAAGGATGCTTTCAAAGGCTTTGGTTTTTTTTTTTTTTTTTTTTTTTAACATAGTGCAACTCAACCTTACTGCAGGTGACTGTTGCTCCACAGGAACATGCGCTGCTTTTACACAAGAGAGGCGGCTGGGTCAAAAGGCAGCATTTGGTCCCTCCCTACCAGGCCTTTTGGGGAAAAAAAAAGGAGGGGCGCGGGAACAAGAAAGCCGGTATGGTCTACTCCATAGGGTAGCTCAGAGAAAAGACAGGGCCAAATTAAAAAAAAAAAAAAGGTTTCTCTGAACTGAACCAAGAGGTAATAAAACCTGAGTTAAACAACCTGAAAATGTAGTTTCCATTCATTTAGAACACAGGAACCGAGGTTGTTGAGATCAACAGGACATTAGCATTTAAAGTTTGGCCCCACGCTGACCTCCAAGTGCTTCTGTATTTCCCTTGAGATCAAAGCAAGGAGAGGGGGAAGAGCTGACACTCAGGTGCAGTTTCTGACCACAGGAGATACCCTTGCTTTACAACCTTGGGCTTCCCGGTTATTGCTTGGGTTGTCAGACATATATTTTAAGCAAAACAGTGGGGCGTGTGCTTTCGTCATGGGAAGTCCTCAGGAGCATCCAGGAAGGGCTCTGAACCATCTCAGAAAGCAGGCTGGTGGTCTGCAGCAGCAGGTCCCGAGGACTGGGCGACATTAGTAAACCAGGACGTTTCTCTGTTACTTTTCTTTTTTTATACTGCAAGGAGCAGTCTGGAAGGTATACGGAGACGGGACAGTTCTGACGAATTCCTGCCCCCTGCTGTATAATAAATCTGATACTAAAATTAGTGCCAGCCTCTTGAGCCATAATTCTCGCCGCGGCAATAGAGAAGTGTGTGTGCGCGTGCGTGTTCACGCCGGTGTGCTTGTGCGCGTCCTGCTTGCCTCTCAGGACTGTGGGATGTCGGATAAGTAACTGGGTCTCACAGTTGATTTTGTGTGACGCGTCTCCTCTGCTCCTTGCTTCCTCCCCCTCGCCTGTGATGGAAGTGTAGGGAGGAGGTAGAGGGGAAATATTGCAGCGTGTCTTTCGGGTTTGTGTAAATCTCTGTCACGTAGGTAGATGTTCTTAGAGAATCTATTGGAATGTTTTATAATTGAGTGTTTTACTTGGATGACAAGACATTACTCAACTCCTCTCAGGAGCTTCTTATGCTCCGGGTGGGGGTGAGACTTTTCCTTCCAGGGAACTTTGTCCACGGAAGGGACTTACTTGGTTGGGGTGGCCAGCTGACAGCTTTAATAATTAGGTGGGCATTTGGGTCCCTCAGTGCACAGTCCTCCTTCTGGTGGGGACAGTTCTGCTTTAAAAGGCCCACATTTTACCTTTAACTGCAAATGGCTGCGTCAGGAGTGACATTTGATTTTTAAATTGCCCATGTCCAGCAACCCTCTGTTACTCATTAAACAATAAAACGTTTTTAATCTTCCTGCAGCTGTGTGCACTGTGTGGGGCTTGCTTTTGGGGAGGAGGGGGAGGAGGGTCTTCCGTCCTCCCTCTCCTCTTCCCTCTCTCACTCACCAAGGCTTGCAGAAAGCCCTCTCCAGCAGTGACGGAATCCCCTCTGGTGAACTTTCCCAAGTGAGTGGCTGGGACTTTTATAAGCGGAGGCCACCTGGGTTCGGTCTGGATTGTCAGCCCCTGGGGCTGAAGTGCTTCTTTTATGGGTAGTACCCCAAAATGGGTTTATGTCACAGACCCTTTAAAAAGTCTGTAACTTTTCCTCCCCACTCCCCTGCCCCCAACTTGGGGGGGGGGGAGGCTTGAGTTGTCCGTCATAACCAGAAACAGGTTTCAAGTTCCTGATCCATTTTAGATGTGTTTAAGATGAATACCAAGCCCGAAACCACTTAAAAGAGCATGCGCAAATAGATACAAAGGAAAGAAAGGAAGAGAGGGAAGGGGTAAAAAGAGAGAGACTCTTCCAGATCCCCCAAGCAGAAACAGAAAAGCAGAGAAGGCGAGGCCCCCACAGAGAGAATGCACTCAGCTCCTGAGCAAGCTAAGTTAGTGAGCTGGGGCAGAGAGCCTGCCCTGTGAAGGTTGTCAGAGGAGCCAAGGACTCGGTGTCCTTCCTGAAGGAAGGGTAGGCCCTTGGTAGTGTGTCTGCAGGATCTAGGCCCGTATTGTTTCAGACTCCTGGTGGAAGAGTTGGTGGCACTCTCCTCCTGTCCCAGCTGGTCTGGGCTTCTATCCCAGAGATGCTAGTTTGGGATGGTACCCTAAGGAGGGAGCGTTCCCGTGCAGTCTCAGCTGGCCTGTGTTTCGGTCCCCGAGGTCCTTCAGTTAGGAACTGTTGCAGGCTCTGTATTTGTAAAAATAAAATAGAATAAAAATTAAAGGTACTCAATACCAAGAAAAATAGCCACCTTCAGGGGAATGAAGTGTGTGTGTTAGAGGACCAGGCTTTCCACAGGGAAGCATCTTGCTTCAAGTTCCTTGATCAGGATCTTTTTTTTTCTTCTTCTTCATGCTGAAAAGGGGGGCAGTCCTTCCAGTTGCAGGGTCTTGAAGGAAGCCCTCAGTTCAGCTGTCCCTGACGGTAAGGCCTGCGTTGTTCCCACCCCCTTGTGACGTGTGCAGTACAGCTGCTGGCCCAGAAATCCACTTGAACTGATATGTCGTCTCTCACTCCAAACAAAAAATAAACCTGGGTGTTCTGTGTATGTATTTTTGAGGTGTGTAAGTGCCCCCCCCTTTTTTTCCTCTTGACAACTTCATTCCCTACAGCTGTGCAGTCACAGACTGTTTTGAGATCTGGAACGTTTTTTTAATTTAAGTGACTAGGATAAAGTAGGAGAGGAGAGAGGCGAGATTTGAGATTTGACTGTTACCACACACCAAACACCGTAATGTAATTTTTTTAAATTAAAAAGCATTGCATTATTAAAAAACCATTTCATTGTAAGAGGAGAGGGTAAGATGGCTCAGTGGGTAAAGGCACTTGCCACCCAGCAGTCCTGCTCCAGGACCCACGAGAAGGTGGAAGGAGAGAGCCGGTTCCAGAAAGTCATTCTCTGACCTCCATATACACATAACCCTAGTAACAGAATTTGAAAATATTGTAAGAGATAACGCAAAGAAAGTCTTTTCATTTGCCAAAATTTTTTTTCTGTCTAATATAGTTTTTTTTCCCCCCATCACCATGGAGTTAAGAACTTGGGGCTCAGTGATGTCATCTTTCCCACTGCGTGTGCTGGCTCTCAGGGACTGGCTATCAACCTGAACTTGGTCAGGTCCAGCCTGCTGCTGGTATAGAGAAAAGTTAAAGTTGGCCAGAAGTTTAATATTTGCCTTCAGTCATCTGCTGTGCAAAGCTCTCCTTTACCCTAGGAGGGCAAGTTGGTATCGATGGATTGCTGTTAAAACTACTAAATCTGGTTTCCTTTAGGGTTCATTTAATCTTTCCTTTCTCATAAGTATTTCTCTCCAGATTTTGGAGAGTGTCTTCCTGTTTGAGATAAGCATGTAGCAGTAAGGTTGAGTTTGGGAAGAGGAAGTTTCAGGGGCTGGAGCGGGCTCCCATTCCTTTTCCCAGGTGAGCTAGTAGAGTCCCAAGATGATGTTCCTGGAAAGAAAGCGTTACTCTTTTGCTGTTGCCCTGTCTCTCCGCTGAGTAGACTGGAAAGAGCAATATGGCCAAATCCAGACCAAGCCAACAGTCGTGCAGTTGGGCAGGACATAGCAGTTTAGGATGGGTTTGCATGACTATTTCTTCACATTAAATCATTATTTCTGCTTCTCCGGGTACAGAGAGGGGGGGGGGCAAGGGAGAGAAAACAGGGTTGGGGAGGGAGGGTGGTAGGGAGGGAGGGAGGGAGGAAGGAGAGTGACTTTTTAGGGAGGGCGGGGGGATGAGTAATCAGGTGGGAAGGAGAGACTTCCCAGGGAGACCAGGGAAAGGCTTGTGTAAGTGTGCCTTATCTCAGTAGACAGGAGCCCGGGGAACTCCCAGTTATGTCTGGGAAGCTTTTGCTTGTAGCTGCTTTGAATTCTGTGGTCTAGAACTAGATGTTTAAGCGCAGTTACAGGAACAGTTCCTGAACTATTTCTACGAACTGTGGCCCCAGAACCCTGTTTTTCCCAGCAAGCCTCTGTATTTTTAGAAATGTTTGCTTGCCCCTTAGCAGAGGCCTCTCGAGTGCTTTCTGTCATGTAGAGCTGATTTCTTGAACAGGTGTTTGGGACTGTGAAGGGGTTTATTTCTTTAAAAAAAATAATCTGTAGGTTCTTTGTCTGGGAGATCAATATTTTCTCATCCTGCATGGATGGAGTGGGAGGCGGGGCCTGGGTGATGCCCCTCCCCTTCTGATGCGGGTCAGTGAAGGGACATGTGGCTCAGGGGGACCTTCTGTGCAAGCCCTTTCTCCTCTTATTCGGTGCCTTCTCCAGATCCTACTACGTAGACAGAATCATTTCACGTAGATCTATGGGACTACCAGCGGTAGCCTCCGTTGGTTTTTGGCATTTAAGGAGCTAACTTTGAAATAGCTTTTAATCTTCAGACCGAGCACACCCTTTTAAGTGTTTTTTGGGTGGGCAAGCTCTGATGGTAGTTTGTAGCACTTAACTCTTTTAAACTCCTATTAGGACCCTCTCCTCTTCCTCGAGGGTCCTAATAGGAGCTGCTGGTCTATATCAGCATCTCTAAGAGTCATTGATTTGCTAATTGCACATAAGCAAGCGCCGGCTTCCCCCTCCTGCTGAGAGCGTTTTTCTTTTCCGCCCCTTCCGTGAGAAGTTAGGCCGACTTCTGCAGTGTTTCAGAGGTAACCAATAAAGGAGTTTGGCCTGCTGCTGTTGCTAATTGTGCGCCTCGGAGGTGACCACATCAGCAGCATCCGGGTTCCATAAACAAAGAGCCTCATGCTGGTGACCTTTCCTGCCTAAAACTGCCGGGCCCAAGGTCGCCACGGTGGTGGGGAGTGCCTTTCCCAGCCCTCTGTCGGCCTCAATTCAATTTGCTCGTTTCCTGAGGCAAAATGACCTCCCTGTAAACTTGCCCAGGCCTTTTAAAGAGAACCAACAAAATGACGGCCAGGGCAAGGTGTGTTCTGTCGGAGGAATGGGAGGTGTGGGAGTTGCCGTGGGGCGCTTGTTAAAATACCTAGTTGGGGTTAGGCTTGTGTGCAGTCGGTGGGTTAAGACTAGATGCCCAGAGAACAGCTGGACCTGACAAAGGTAGAGGAGAGGCCACTGGAAGGCCGGCCTGCTGGGAACAGCTGCCTGGCACAGGCTATGTTAAGCAGCACTTTTCTTGGTGTTGACCATTAAAAAGAAAGCATCCTCCACCCCCACCCTCAACCCCCTGCCATCCCTCCCAGATCCATTGTCTTTCCCAGTAGCCTTCAGATCTGGGGTCTTGTTTTATTTTTTTTCCCTGTTGAACTAAACCTTTATTATAAAACCTTGAGACCAGGAATAACCTGGTAGAATTAGGGGAAAAGGGTGAAAGGTGTTACAGATGAGTTTGTCCTTAGGAATATCCAGCCTGGCTGGGCCACCTGGTCTAGGAGGGCCCACCGTATTGGAGTTGGGGGTCATTCCTTCCATGGTTTCTACTCAGTTATCCTTGAGGATGTGTGTAGGAGCAAGAGTGACTGTGAGTGCTGTGCAGGTAGAGGACGGCCAGTATCCTCACCCCAAGTCTGGTTATTCATTCAGAGGTCCACTTCACTATCGAATCACAGGTAGGAAGCTGGTGCTGTGGTCCAGGAAGATTGGTGGTACCTTCTGCCCGGCTGCAGAAGCATCACATACACAGCCCTCTTGCCTCTGTTCTTAAAGGAGCATCCAAAGGGCCTTTTCTTGCCTCAGCCTTCTTTTTTTTTTTTTTTTTAATATTTATTTTTTATTTTATTATATGTAAGTACACTGTAGCTGTCCTCAGACACTCCAGAAGAGGGAGCCAGGTCTAGTTACGGATGGTTGTGAGCCACCATGTGGTTGCTGGGATTTGAACTTATCACCTTGGGAAGAGCAGTCGGGTGCTCTTACCCGCTGAGCCATCTCACCAGCCCCCTTGCCTCAGCCTTCTAAATGGCCTGGGTACCCTGCCTGGTTCCTAACCGCCTTTGTGTGGTTGATCAGCAGTTGAATGGACTCTGTGCCAGCCCCCTGTAGAGGGGGGCATGGGGTACCTGTTTTTGAAGTGATGAATGGGGTCAGCTTTGCATTTGTACCCAGACCATAGCCAGTCAGAGGCACCGCTGACTACTGGGATGTAAGGATTGTAAGTGGTCCCTGCCCTCTGGGTGAGTGAGTTGAGGCTGGTCGGGTTATTTCTGTGGAGTGGAGTGTAGGCTGAAGCTGGTCTCAGGAGCTGTTTGGACTTCCTTCTTTATTGTCTCTCCCTTCTAAGAACAGGTGGTGAGAACTGGGATCGAACCCTGACTGTGACCTGGCTAGCTGATGTAACCCTCGGATCCTCTCACGTATGCCACCTGTCAAATAAGGATGATCAGACTTGGTGGCCCCTGGAAGGGTAGATGCTCTTCAGAGAACCTTGTGCAAAGCCTGCCATCCAAAAGGGCTCTAGCCCCTAACTGATTTTTTTTTTTTCAGCTAGTCTGGATTTAGCTGTTGTCACTGGGACAGGGAGATTGGGTTGTAACCAAACCTCCATCAGTTGGTCACTTGGGTGATTTGGGCTGGGAAGCCACAGTGTGCTATTTGGTTTCTGGTCCTTGCAAGTTAGCTGTGATTCCCCTCCCCTCCCCTCCCGGTAGATCTCTTTAGTCTCTAGTGTCTGGGGAATTGAGGACTGGTTTTTCTGAGTCCTTTGCCTCTCCTGAGTCACTCTCCTTTTGGGTCCTGGCCCTGAGCAGTATCTACAGGGTCACCAGCTCCAGTTGGTGCCAAGACCATTAGCTGGGGATGGATGTGTACAAGATGACATTGAGGGCAGGTGATTCCTGCTTCATTGGGTAAGAAGTGGGAAGTGATGACAGAAGGAACAGGGGAGGCTGTGGGGTAGTTATAGTGTTAATGTTTAATTACCTACAGTGCCCTAGCCTAGGGTTTCACAGCTGTGGGCCAGGTAAACCTATAGTGTAGTATAGGAAGGGAGAGAGATGAGGCAGGCGTTCTGTTGGGAAGCACAGTGTCCCTGGGTCTCTGCTCTGAGACTCCAGTGTACTGGTACTATGTTCTTCATGTGGCTCTCAGTGTCTCTCGGGTGGGGGGGGGGCGGGGCATGGCTTTCTGGTTGAGAATCATTCGCCCCTTAAAGTGGCTTCTGTTTGAGAAGGAGATCCTTGAACGGGTTCTGAGGTTCCGTTCCGTTCCGCATAGTTTAGCGCCTGCTTGCTTGTAGAGTCAAGCGCAGGGAGGCTCCTGGAAACGCACATGGACCACGGTCCGAGCTTGGGCTGTCTGGGTGACCAGTAAGTGCTCTTGAGCTGTATGGTGTTTTGCTGACAGCGGCCCCCCACCCACCCCCTTTCCTCTGTTGCTTAAGGGAGAGGGAAGGTGGGGTGGGAACAGTCATGTTGTGGGCTCATGTTCCCATCTCTGCAGTGTTTCAGGGCAGGACCTTCTTTTACTATAGTGACATTATTCTGGTCCTGTGTTGGTAGCCTCCTGCACTTGGCTCCAAGCTCACAAGCTGTCCCCGGGCGCCCACAGATCCATCACTCGTAGGACGTGGCTTTCCTGAACACGCTGAATTAGACTTTTATTCAAAATGAACTATTTTTTTTTTCCAGAAGAAGGTTGGCTTGTCAGACTCTGCAGCCCTCTTCCCGGCTCTCCCCTTCTCTCCACTGCCTAGCAGGCGAGGCTTTAGAGGGGCCGTCTGATAGGGTCAGTTGGCCAGGGCTTGACTGAGGCCCTGATTAAAGGGAAATTATCTACTGAAAGTTAAGTGTTGCTGCTGTGCTGGTAGAAATATAAAAGCCAGGTGTGTGCTGTGAATTCCCGAGCAGCTCCTCTCGGGTGGGAGGGACCTTGAGATTCCCGGGCAAGTTAGTTTCAGTCCTAGAGGCCTGGCAAGCCCGTGCACAGGAATGCAGCCGTTGGCCCAGTACACCACACTGGTTTTCTAGTTTTTGGTGAGCTGGAGCAGGAAGCACAACTCTGAGCCACCTTTGTGGGAAGCTTGGGGACAGGAGCTTGTGTTTGCCACTGAATTGCAAACACGAGGTGTGTGGAATCTGGCCTCGGAAGGACAGTGTAAGTGGACCTCCCAGGGAGTTATAAAGATCCAATGTTGGGCCAGTTAATTCAACTCTTAGTACCTTGGTTTTCTCATCTGTAAAATGGGGATGGGAGCAACAGTTCCTACTTGGGGGGGTGAGCCTTGGGAACCATGAGGTGAGAGCTGGCAGGGTGGGTAAGGAAGTCACTGGTTTTTTTTGTTTGTTTGTTTGTTTGTTTGTTTTTGGTTTTTCGAGACAGGGTTTCTCTGTGTAGCCCTGGCTGTCCTGGAACTCACTCTGTAGACCAGGCTGGCCTTGAACTCAGAAATCCACCTGCCTCTGCCTCCCCAGTGCTGGGATTAAAGGCATGTACCACCACCGCCTGGCTGGAAGTCGCTGTTTTAATCTGTGACATTTTGCGGGTAGTGGATTGACTAGCTGTGTTCCTGAGGTTTGGGGACAGTGAGTCTTTGAAGTATTTTTATGGCATTTATATATTTTGTACATGTGTGTGTATGAGTGTACAAGTGCCGTGGTACATTGTGGGGTCAGAGGACAACTTACGGGTGTTGCTTCTTTCTTTCCATCATGGGGGTTCCGAGGATTGAACTCTGGTCATCATGTTTGACAGCAAGTCCCCTTTTACCTACTGAACTCGTTGGCTGGAGTATAGAGGTTCCTAATCTGATTGTGCAGGAAGTTCTTATCAGCTCTTTCCTGGTTATGCCAAAGGTGATCTACAGATAGCCTAGTGACTCTGCCATGGTAGGGTTTCCAGCTCCTCCTCAAGTGACGTGCCCATGTTACTTATCATTAGGAACAAGGCCTTTTGCCACACACTCACTCCAGTGTCCTGATTTAGGCCTTGGGCCACAGGTTAGGCCTCTTGGTGCCTGCAGGCTGCGGATCCTGATAGTGGGCTGGGGGTGGCATCAGGCAGAGGAGGAACTGTGTCCCTTAGCCTTTGGAGCATCCTGTCCCTGCTTCATGCAGAGCCTATCACCCCACACCCAGTTCTCGCTCTGCTGGAGCCGGAGCTGCGGGCCTGTTTTTCAGGTTGTGTCCTTTCAGCGGGTAACTGGAATGTGTGCGCAGGCAAAAGAAAACATCAAAATGTTTTGGGAGTGTTTTAGGAAAATAGCATGGAGCAGATTGCCAAGCCTTGCTTATGTGGCTCTTTTTCTTTCCCCTTTGCTGTGTGCATGTGTGATCTGCAACCCGGAGCTTTCTGCAGTACAGCTCTGGCTTTTCTTACCCCAGCCGTTCTTTCTCACAGCAAAGAGGATACAGTTCAGCACCAATAATGCCGAGCAATAAATAACCCAGCGAAGATGAATAGCCTTGTGTGGTGGTAAATTAAAGTTGATTTATTGCACATAATATATACAGGTGCTCCTAATGTAATTAAGCAGTGAGGCTTTTAAATGCTGCACAACCTGAAAGAAGACCCAAGAAAATTGGGTCTTAATAAGGCTTATTGAAATAACAGCTAAACATGCTGCTTAGCACTATTAGGGGACGCTGAAAGATGAGTCTCTGCAGTGTCTCTCACTGTGGAATGACACACCTGACCCACCGTCAGTGGGGCCTGTAACCAACTGCTTTGCCCACAGGAGGACTGGGTTAGGTTGAGCTGTGCCTGCACTTTGGCCTCGTGTCTTGCATAGAGTCATCAAGTGACTGGCCATTGAACGGGCTTTTGCCAAGTGTAGGACGGGAGAGGGAGGCTGTGGGATAGAACCCCTGGCCTCTGGCATCCCAGTCTAACCAGGCTGGACAAGAGAAGGTTCATACACAGAATAAACTTACCAATTGAGCCCCAGTTGGATAGGGTTGCCTAATCACCTTGCTGGGGATGGGAGCGAGGCTAGAAATAGAAAAGAAAACAGAGACGCCATCTTTAAGGGTGGGTAAAGAGGTCAGTGTTAGGATGCACAGTTGAGGAGATGGAGTGGGGGAAGTCATTAGGGAATAGTGGAGGTGTACTCAGGAGAAAGACTGAGAGCCCAGGGCATTAGGAACTGAGGAAGCCTTTGAAGAAGGCCAGGTCGAAGTTTGGGGACAGTATCCTGGGTGAAAGAGTTGGCTTGGCAGGAGCTTTAGTGGTATAGATTTGCATTTCGGGCCTACTGCATGGAGCGTTTGCTTGGAGATTATGGGATCATGGATGCAGTGAGCAAGAACAGGATCAGACTCTCTCTCTCTCTCTCTCTCTCTCTCTCTCTNTATATATATATATATATATATATATATATATATATATATATATATATTTCAATCAAAGCTCTTTGCAGCATTGTGGGAGACAAAGGCCTGGAATAGGAGCCGGCCACGGTCAATGTGGATGGCAGGGCATTCAGAGTATGTGCCTACAGCTGTTGGCATTAGTAGGGTGGGGGGTTACCTGGAAGGGAGATGGATGAGCTCTCAGTCAATAGTGGTGTCAGATCTCCTCTGGGTACTTGTTAGAACTGGAGGTAGATGGATCTCCCTAAGATCTCCAGCTGCCAAAGTGGCTGGGCTCCAAAGGGATACAGAAGATGGTGGACCTGTGGCTCACAAGGAGAGGTGGAGCCAAGGTTCCCTTGAAAGTGAGCAAGATATTCCACAGATCGATTTGGGGGTGGGGACCCTGGTTTGGGGTGTTTCTGTGGGTTGTCTGATGGAAGTGGCAATGTTCATTATTATTTGTTATTGAGGAATCTGTCCCATCTGAGGAGAGCCACTGGACAAACATCCCGACTATAGCATTAAGATAGATTAGTCAGGGAGAGGTTGTTCTTCTTCGCTGAGGGTTTCAGAGTAGCAAGATCATTTTCAGTAATTAAGTGATCTTTTGGCTCTGACACCATGAAACTGTTTCCTGCAGAAGTCCCTTTCTGGGACTCATAAACTCACACGGTGTAGTTTATGGCACCCAGCAACTCATACGCTCACTACGTAGCTTATCTACCCCTCAGCTACGGTACCTAGTTTATTCTGGGTAAAGTGAACCCCAAAAGCCAGTCTGCTTGGTCAGTGGCATTGAGCTCCTATGGCTTTCAAAGACATTCCTGGGTGAATCCCAAGCCTAGAGTCATAGGTGAGACTTAGGGGAGAGTCCTGCTCTATGTAGGAAGCCATTCTTTGGGGGAGGGGGGCTGTTTGTAGCTCTGTGGTTTGGTGGGAGGCCTGGCCTAAGGCCAGTCTGCTGTCTCTATAGCCTGGGTCAGGGCCTGGTCACTTGATCATTTGAAAAGACTCAACTGTCTGATGAGACGGTGGATAGAGAACACATACCCTAAATATACAGTCAGGGCTTTGGTTCAGTAGATGTTCAGTAGATGTTGAAGATGTTGAAGATGTATAGATGATGTGTCTTTACTTTTTCTGAGGCTCATTCAGGGAGACTGAAAAAACTCCCCTGTCACCTTTTAAGTGTACTGTCTGTCTCCTTGTGGTCCTGTCCCTCCCCCCCTGTTGTGGGATTTGAGGGAGACAGGGTGGAAACAGCTCTGCCCATGACCCTCAGGAAGGCTTCTGAAAGCAGACTTGTTTATTTTTGATGGACAGAACAAATCCTATACCAGGGACTATCCTGCTCTGACCAGCAACAGATTGAATATTCGGGTGACCTTTTTCTTTCAGGAGCGGAGAGAGCGGTGAGGGATGTGAGCGCCGGCTCCTTTATCGTCAATCTTGCCTCCTTGTTTGCTTAGTGTAGCACTTTAGAGGGTGCCGGGTGTACATCTGCCTTTGATTCTGAAGTGCCCGTGGGTGCTAGGGGCAGCGCCTCTGGGGCTGTGGAGAGTGGCCACATTGGGTGTGGAAGGGATGGAGTGTATTCTGTAGCATCCCCTGCCACCCACGCCAGCTGAGTGTGTCATACAAAGATCAGCTTGAAACAGAGTGGAAAATGTGAATCCAGGAGTCCCAAAGCAAATGGGTAACCCCTCCCCCAGGGCTTTGCCTGCCTCCTTCCCCCACCTTCCAAGACAGCCACCTCGCCTTCGAACCCTCCTACTACAGCCACAAGCCAATTTATTCCTTCTTGGTGTTCCCATTGGACCCTGCAGCTTGGCTAAGAGAGAGTTTGTTAGTTCATTTCTTCATTCATTATTCATGCAGCTAGTAGTAATTAGCATTTAGCCATGTGGTTGCCAGGGCCCTTTGAGTTGTACTCATTCATTGAACAAACATTTGTGGGATCCTGTGCCCGTGGGCTGGGTGCAGGGTGTGGCTCTGGGGTTCCTGAGCTGGGGCCAGGTTGCCTTTGGGTGTGCTGTCTGTGTGGGAAGGCAGGTCATTAAGGGGAGGTGCTGAATCCACAGGTGTAGGATGCTGAGAGTGTCAATGGGTCCTTGACGGAGGGAGGGAGGGAGGGAGGGAGAGAGGGGGGGGGGGAGATCCCGTCTTGGCAGCTTTGTTAAGGTGTGCTAGCTGATTTGGGCCTTAGAGGGTAAAACGAAGAAGAGATTTAGGGTCTGAGAATCAGAGAGAGAATACTCATCTTTTGGGGCAATCAGGATTGTGGGGGTTTTGTTCCTCATCATGAGACATGGGGGCTGGGGGGGTGCGGGGCTGAGTGACTTCCTGGTTTCTGCGCTAGTCTTTTTCCATCTTCTGTCATTCAGAACAAATGCATCTTCTTGCCTAGCAGCCTTTGGTGGCCCTGCCGCCGTAGTTAGCCAGGAGACTAGGGTAGTAGGGTCCTGGGAATCTGACAAAGAACAACCCAGGGAAAAGAAAGACAAGCACAGCACAGCCAGCAAGCAAAAGCTTCCACAAATAGGAGCCCACTGAGTGGGCCCTTCCACTAAAAGTGGCTCAAGACTTCCCCCGCTTCCATTTACAAGGGAGGTGGGTTGGGGTTGGGGGGTCACCCAGAGCAGCAGGCGAAAGGGAGTGCTACTGCCCCTCCCTGCTTTGTAAACTCCATTTTTCTTTGTTCTAGCCATTTTTTAAAAAACTGATAGGAATTGCTGAGGGGCTGGGGGGTGGGGGCAGGAAAGGCTCCTGTATAAACAGCTGTCTTGCTGATTCAATCTACAAAGTGGATTTTATATAGCTCAAGTATTTGTTCTTGCTTTAAAAGGCCAGAACAGCCCTGTCATTTCCTTAGCTAAGAGAAGGGGGTCTTTGAGCCTTGGGGGCCATCTCCGCCCATCGCAAACCTTTGTTGAGGGGCGGGAGGAGGAGGGAATTCCAGGGAACTTTCTTTGATCCAGGCATTTCTGAAATAATCTCATGCTCAGTGGAGGAGATTTCTTTGCAAAGTTTGAGTTACCAGTTTACACTGCTTCGTCTTGTTTGAGCTACCATGTTCTGGTCTATAAAAACACACACAAAAAAAATCCCAAAACCCCAAACCCCTCATCTTCCCTAGTCACCACAGCTGAATACCTGCTTAATATTTTCGTGCAGACATTTCATTTTCTTTTTTTATGCAAGATTTCATCATTGCATGATCTGAGATAGTTGGTTGCCTTGAGATTATTAATAAATTGAGATGGCTAATGGCGTGTGACTCAGAACATATATTTAAAAACAAGTTGGAATAGAAATAGATCTTTTACAAAATTAATTTTTTTGTTAGGCTACTCTCTTGAGCCTTTTTTTGTTTGAAGCCAGCTTGCTTTTGTAGTGTTCATATAGGCCCGGTTGCAATTAACATAAACTACTTTTTAATACCGGGCTAGTTGCTGTGGAGAGAGGCCGGGGCTGTGTCTTCTTTGGAAGGGTTAAGAGGTTTGGTCATTGTCTGGGTCTTTTAATCTCACTGTAGATCAAATTCTGTTCCCTTGGAGATCGGAGATCGTGTCGAATATTGCCCGCTTTGATGAGGAGGAGAAGGATTAGATTCAGGCTCCCCTCTAGTACCAGGACATTTCTTTCCCAAGGCAGAAAGATGATCGTAAGACACTTGCTTGTTTTAAAGCAAGTTCTGTGAAGTATGAGGTGGAGCCTGGGACTGACTGGGGGGGGGGTTGGGGGAGCGTCTGAAAGAAAAGTCTAGGGTTTGCTCAGTAGCTTTGAACTGGTATTGGTTTCATCCTGTGGTCAAGGTAGCATAGGGTGAAAGCTAGCAACGTTAGGGGTAGCTGAGTCAAACGTGCAGGGGATTCTGGAAACTGCCTTTGCTTAGTCTTCTGTTACTGCCAAATTATATTTAAGATAGAACAAAATTTAAGGGAGACTTGGTGTATTCCTTTGAAGTTAGCTGGTTGAAAGTGTGTTTGGTTTCCATGCATTGAGAATGATCTCTATGTAGGGAGGGCAGGTTATTCCTGTTCTGGAGACAGAAAAAAAAAATCAGGCCTTGGGGGGGGGGGCAATAAGCTTGCCAGTACTCATGGACCCAAAGCAGATCTTTCTCTAGCTCATGCCTTTCCTCTGCAAAATGGCAGCCAGTGTGTCTCCTAATTCCACTGGCATTCATGCATTCATTGCCAGAGTGGACAGCTAGCCGCTTGTTCTCCTGTGGGGACCAGATAATTGCATTAAGCAAACAAACAAACCAAAAACTTGTTTCCGGTGAGTATAAAGGTTTATTCTAGAACCATGATTGAAGCTTCCTGTGTAGAATTTTGTTGTCTTTTTTTTTTTGTTTTAAAGATGTTTCTGTTTCACAAATTGTACGTGGTTATGACTTAAAAATTAGCCACTAGAGAACTTATAGCATTTCCAGGGAAAGTTTCCCAGGGTTTCTCCCCATCCTGGTAACAAATTAGAATCGATTTCTTCCTTTTCTCTCTCCTCCCCTCCCTCCCCCAGCCTGAATATTTGTGCCACAAATATTTGCTGAGGCTTACAATGACAGGTTCTTAGTACGACTGTCATTTTGTAGTATACTTTCTAGTTGGCAGAGTCCCTTTGGGTGGCTCTGTTTATGGGATCTATTCCTCTTCCTGAGTGTCTTTAGGCTGCCCAGCACAGCATTGGGTGCCTTGCAAATTTGCAACAGGTGGGGATTGTTTCTGTTGTTGTCACTGTAGCGTAGACAGGACTTCATTCAGATCACAGGGAGTTCAGTGAGGGGAGAAGATGCAGGGTGGTTTGTAATGTAGCGCTGGGGTTCAAGGAGGGACTGAGGGGGAGGAAGGAGGGAAGCAGAAGCTGTGATTAGCTTCCTGGAGCAGGAGCTGCTTTAGGATTCCAGAGAGAGACAGACTTGGGGCAACGGTGAGTGTCCTGGGGAAGGGAATGGTGGATATGGGACAGATCCCTTTGTATAAATGGAGACAAGGCTGGGAACAAGAGGTCACTTTCTGGAAGTTCAAGATATCTGAGATATGAACATGTCCTCAAGAGTATGGATCAGTCAAATCACTGGTAGATAGAAAGGTTGGGGCGGAGGGAGGGACAGAAGATTGGACAGGGCAGGGGACACTCAGTCCTTGACCATCAGTAACTCTTAGATCTTCCTGGAGCAGAAGGGAAGAGTGGTAAGAGGTGAGTGAGCCAAGCAGGAAGGATTCTGGGTTTATTCAAGAGTTTCTGGAAGAAGGAAGCCCATTGTTAATCAGCTTTCTGTCGCTGTAACAAAACATCTGAGATAATCAGCTTATAAAAAGTGAAAGGTTTGTTTTGTTGAGGTAGTACTTCATGGCATTGGGCAGCAAAACCACTCATCATGTGGGCAGGAAGCAAGAGAAGGCCTGGGGTCCCAAGGTCCTCTGCTGGGGTGTGCCCCGATAACCTAAACACCTCCTAGTCTCATCATGTGGGCAGGAAGCAAGAGAAGGCCTGGGGTCCCAAGGTCCTCTGCTGGGGTGTGCCCCTGATAACCTAAACACCTCCTCGTGGCTTCACCTCTTAAAGGTTCTGCTGCCTTTTTAATAGTGCCTCTCAAGGGCCTATCCATATGGCCCTGTGGGAGCTGTTTAAGATCCAGACTGTAGCAGAATCCGTGTCCAAAGGCAGTGACCCACGGGAGAAGCTTGTCCAAGGAGATTCTGAGCACTTTCTATCAGTGGGTGAGGGGTGATTCTGCTGCTAACTTGGTAGATTCTAGAAGCCACTGGAAGGCCCTGTTTCTTCTCTGGAGGTGGAGGTGGGAGCTGTCCAATGGTGTGGATACGCAGACTTCCTTGCCTTACTAAGGAAAACGTCCCAGAAATGTTAGCTGTGCGGTTCCAACTCTTTGTAACTATGTGGTGTGGATAACAGCTTGCTCTAGGCTGTCTTGCTTTGTGACGTGGGTAGCTACATTTCCCATTTGGCCCCGAGTTTCCCCTACAGACGCTTTACTTAACTCAAGGGGAAGAGGTGGTAGTTACTGTTGAGAGCCCTTAACAAGCAGGCTTCTACAGAGACAATGAGAGGTCCCAGAGGAAGAAGGCTGGCACCAAGAAAGAACACAACTTGAGTTCAATTTAATATTTCACTTATACACACAGTATTGATATGTGCCATGCCCCTCAAGCCAGGTGTGAACACCTCCCTGTTTGCCGTGTGCTTCGAGGTAGACTGTTCTTGGTAGACTTGCCTGGCCTTAGCTTTCTCCGCATTGTACCCTACGTAAGAAGACTTTCTTTTTATTCAGACTGATGTTTAATTCTAACACTTGGGAGACTGAGGCAGGAGGATTGAAAGTTCCAGGTCAGTCCAAGCAATACAATGAGACCCTGCTTCAAAAACAAACATTACCCAAACAGAAAAAGGACAGAGAGAGGCTTGTGGCGTTCCTTCAGGGACAGCTTGGGTATCTGTTGGGTATCTGGGATATCTTCAGCTCTAGTACTCATTTTTACTTCTGTGGCTCTCTGAGACAGATGTATGTACTCATCTGGGGTGTGTAAGAGTTTCTTAGGGTCCATGTCTGATAGGAGAGCTGCGGTATCTCAGTGTCTGTGGGAGTTGTTCTGTTTGAATAGAAACTGTTCTGCAGACACCCAAAGCCCCAAATAGTTGTTTTCGTTGCCCTCTTCCTCATAAGCCCTTCCCAGTAGCAGACTCGTTCATTTGTGCCCAATTCGTAGCTTTAGTTTGCATTTCACTAATCACTCATGAGGTTAAACAACATCCTGCTTGCTTCTTTTTAGGGCGCAGAGTCTGGACACTAACACATTAGATGCCACAAAACCCCAAATGTGTGTTAGGCCATGTCTTCTTCAAGCTGCTGTCTTGCCTTGGGACAGAAACAGACCCATTTGTCAGTGCTGTGAGAGTTTGGGCAGCAGCGAGTGTTAGCTTGGCCTCCGTGTGTGCTGTTTTGAGTGCCAGCCTGATGCTTGTCCCCGTTGACCCCTGATTTTATTAAGAGCCCACGGATGACAGGAAGCTGGATTCAGCTCCGTCCCTTCTTGCTTCATAGGGCCATCTTGTTCCTTTTAGTATAAATAGAGAAATAAATGAGAGCTCAAGCAGGTCCCCAGGGTTTGGTGACAGCAGACCTTGGTAGAGGGAGTAGCTCCAGAGAGGCACTGGGGACAGCCCCAGGCAAACATTAGCCCCAGAGAGGCATCTGTTGGGCCCTCAGGTAGTGGGGGCATTAGTCCAAGGAAGAGAGAGGAAGGATTAGGGACCCGGGTGAGGTAGGGTGTGATGGTAGGAAGAAGCCTGAGCAGGCTGGGAAGGTGGCCATGGTGTTGGATCCCCTTGGGCATCATGAGGTGTTTCCCCAAATCTAAAGGAGGAAGACCAGTTGGGCAGGGAGAATCCTGCCGAGTCTGAGACTTTGGGGAAGGGCAACCTTTGTTTTACTATCTGTTCAGTTGAGCGCTTTTATGTGAAACTAAACCTTTGATGTCCTGGGAACTGAGAAGGAAAATCTGCTTTAGCACCTGGGGAAGGGAAGCTGCCTCAGGAAAAAAAAATGTTCTGTGAGGACAGAATAGAGCTGTGCTCTCAGCACGGCTGGGCTGGGCACGCTCTGAACCTGCGAGTGGGGTGGAGGGACAAAGCACAGGCTTTGAGTCCTGCATGGCGCATTTAGAAGAAACACAGTGTTACGGAGACATGATCAGAGAGGCTGGTAGTAGGAAAGCAGTTATATAAATGCCACATCTGCTTTTATGGGCACGGTCTAGGTGCGAACTGTACCAATAATAATCACTGATTTTATTTGTCTGGTGGGTTAGTGGGTGTTTTTAAAATTTGTCCTGTATTACTGCTTTTCGAGGAAAAGATTCTTCCTACCCTAAGCCTAGACTGCGTGGTCTGTGGTGACATTGGGCCACCGTGGATGCCTGTCAGCGTGTTCATTCACTGTGCTCCTGCTACGCTGACTAGTCCCTGCCTTCTCAAAGCTCAGGCACTGTTGCGGGATTCCAGAACATAAAGTATCTCCAGAGCCGTGGGCATCACACAAGATGAGACCCTGTTTGTTGTTAAAGGAAGTCAGCAGTCACAGTGGCTTTCAGGACGACGTGTGTGTGTGTGTGTGTGTGTGTGTGTGTCTGTCTGTCTGTCTGTCTGTCTGTCTGTGTCTGTCTGTCTGTGTCTGTCTGTCTGTGTCTGTGTCCGTGTTCCTGAAACATGGAGACACGGAGGAGAGACAGTGCAGTGACATCCAAAGATCCAAAGGGGAGAGGCCAGAAAGGGGCTGTAGCAAGCATATAGCATGCATGCCTGTACTTCTGAGAAAGGACTGTCTAGGAAGCTCTCGTTCAGAATTCTGGCCCCAGTACTGGCCATCTGTGTTGGAGCATTAAGCTAGATTTGGCTAGGTCTCCTTGAACACAGGATGGAACTTGGTCTCTCTCTCTGGTTCCCCCTACTCCCTTCACACACACACACACACACACACACACACACACACACACACGGTGCCCCCCCCCCCCTTCACACACACACACAGACACACACAAACACACACAGACACACACAAACACACACACACACACACACACACACACACACACACACGGTGCTCATCACAAGAGGACCCCCACCCACAGGGGGTTTGCCTTGTTACAAAGACTCTGTAGCCACTATCAGGGACCCCCCAGTATAATGACTACACTGGATGCCTAGTGTGTAGGAGGTATGTTGAGGGGCTAGGGAGAGACAGTGGCAATGGGACTGGCTGCGGCTTGGACTTGGGGAAGTTCCTCCTCTCAGGAGGGGGGAGCATACAGGTAGGGAGCTAGTAGTCCCAGGTGGAGGAGGTATGGACAGGATATAGACTCAAGGTTCTGGAAGGCTTTGGAGGCAGCTTTTAGTCAGGATTCCAGGTTGTGTTATGTAGGTCTGCCCAGTACCCCACTGGGAGCCCCAGCTGACTCACGGTGCTTTTGCTGTCTCCCTGGTGCAGGAGGAGGAGCCTGACTGACTGGTGTGGTAGTCAGGGTTCAGAGACAGCCAGGTATCTATCCCTGGAGTCTTGGTGCTGAGAGGGAAGTAGGAGAGGAATTGCTTCCTTTGCTCTATCCCTTAGCAACAGGCTCTCACCCTGAGCCGATTGGGCATGCTCCTCCCAAACACATAGCTTTTATGAAGAGTTAATAAATGAGCCTCCTGGGAAAAGAATCTGCTGTGGTGCCGGAGAGGCCTTTGCAGCCAGCTAACTGAGTCAAAACACATGTCTGTTGGTGTGACCTCAGGCTCTCCTGTACTGTGCACCTCAGGAAGGGGGAAGGAAGAGGGATCCAGACTGCTAAACGGAGCCCTCACAGCGCCTCTGAGGGTGCTCTCCCATGTCATGGAGGGAGCCTGACACACAGGTTGAGTGAAATTGACTCGCTTTGGCTCAGAGGTTCCGAGGAGGCCAGGCTTAGAGATTCTGTTTGTCTTTTCCTGTTGACTTTCCCTCTGTCCTCCTCTGATTGTTGATAACACCTTGTGGGCCCACAGGTAATGTGGAAGGTCCCAGCTCTGCCGTCGGATTTCAAAGCGTTTGCACTGTGTGTATTTGAAGGGAGTCTGATAGGTGGGCATGGTTGGGCACATTTGGAGTTTTGCCTCCGGAAGAGCCAAGGGAGCTCTTTCCGGTGTTGGAAGTCAGCCTGTATAGCATAGCCAGACTCCCATCTCAAACCAAACGAAATCAACTACAGACAAACACAAAGCTCCAAGAACAGAACAGAGGCAGAGAGCGTGTGATGCTGGTGCTCAGTTAGGGTACAGGAGTACCCGTTCAGTAGGCGTTTATTTGGGTCTGTTTTTCTTACGGTTCGGGGTATAGAGAGACCTGGCTCCTGCTTCCTCCAGTGTCTAGAAAGTGACCCGGCTCTGGGGACACTGGGTTCTCCTTACTTACTTTTTTTTTTTATTCAATGAGGAAGAGCTTTTCTGGTCACCTCTTGAGTTTCTCTCTGCTTGTCCCTTACCACCTGCGGGCCTTCTGGGGCTCAGAGTTCATGCTGCCTGTGGAGAAGAACCATTCCTGCCTGCTAATGAGAGCAAATGAACACTTCCTACTGAGACCTGCTGCTTATAAAGTTAGATTCATCTACACTTTGAACACGCACACACACACACACCCTTATTGTAGAGTAGTAACAAAACTGTCCTGCCCAGCTCATTATGCAGGTGTAGATACCTTCCCCTGCCCTAGCTTTCTCTAGGCTAGCTTTCACAACCATCTTACATGACGATGAGGTCAAAGATTATGTCAGCTTGATACAAGCTAGAGTCATCTGACAGAATGGACCATCAATTGAGAAATGCCTCTGTAGCTGGGCAGTGGTGGTGCACGCCTTTAATCCCAGCACTTGGGAGGTAGAGGAAGGCGGATCTCTGAGTTCGAGACCAATCTGGTTTATAGGGTGAGTTCCAGGACAGCCAAGGGCTACACAGAGAAACCCTGTCTCAAAAAAAAAGGAAGGAAGGAAGGAAGGAAGGAAGGAAGGAAGGAAGGAAAAGGAAAAGGAAAAGGAAAAGGAAAGGAAGAAAAGAAAGAAAGAAATGCCTTTGTAAGAAAGGGTTGTAGACAGGCCAAGTAGGGCATTTTCTTAGTGATTGATGGGGAGGGCCCAGCCAGGGTGGTGCTGAGTTCTGTAAGAGAGCCGGCTGAGCAAATGATGAGGAGCAAGGCAGGAAGCAGCATCCCTCCATGGTCTCAGCATCAGCTCTTCCTCCTGGGTTCCTGCCTACCTGCTTTTTAATGATAAACTGTGATACAGAACTTTGAATGAAACAAACCCTTTCCTCCCCAAGTTGATTTTGGTCATGGTGTTTCATACAGCACCAGTAACCCTAAAATAGGTCTGAAATCCAGAGTGCACGGACAGGAAGGAGACTGTGTGTCCCTTCTTATCTCCGGAGCTTCCGGTATTTGGTTGAATGTGTACATTTCCTTTGATTCTGGCCCATCACCATGTTCAGGGCTTGGTCACCCCAGCTCTGACATTTCTTTAGTGCACACACTGTGTTTTCCTGTATGAGAACATGGCGTGCGTGAACCTACCAAGGCACACACAACCCGGACACTTTTAGCTGGGGAACCGCAGTCTTGGAGGATTTGGAGAAGGAAATTGGCGGTGCAAAAAAAATAAAAAATAAAAAAAAAAGGACTTTCTCATATCTGCTGATATTGTAGGTGTGTGTGTGGTCAGAGAACATCTGGAGGGAGTCACTTTGTAACACAGGGACCACCTCTGCCTCGTAGCTGATGTTACTGAGGGAATGAGATGGGGTGTCTGCTGGGTAGGTGTGGTATGGAGTTAATGCAACACCAAGGGGTGGCCTAGGTTGAAGATCCCTAATTTGAAATTTTCCCTACCCGACTACAAATGGAAAATTCCACACATGATCTTGTGATGGGCCATAGTCAAATCAGAGCACATTAAGAATATTGCCTAAGATTACCTTTGGGCTGCGTGTTCAAGGTCTACGTGAAACATAAATGAGCGCTATGTTTATAGACTTGGGCTTTATCTCAGACATCTCATTCTGGATTATAGCAGATATTAAAACAAAGCAAAACAGGAACTTAAAGCTTCTGGTGCCAAGAATTTTCAATACAGTCTGCTCAGCCTGTCTTACCAACCACCTCTGCCACTGCTGAGATTTACAAGGTTGCTTCAGAGATACAGTGAAATGTGAGCAGAACATTCTAGAAGAGGGGTTTTCAGCCTTCATAATGCTGTGGCCCTTTAATAGAGTTTCTCATGATGTGGTGACCCCCAGCCATAAAATTACTTTCATTGCTACTTCATAAATGTAATTTTGCTACTGTTATGAACCGTAATTTAAATACCTGTTTCCTGATAGTCTCAGGTGACCTCTGTGAAAGGGTTATTCAGCCCCAAAGGGATTGCAACCCATGGATTGAAAACCACTGTTCTATATCATATGGGGTGGGGAGGAGGTCCCTTTCAACTGCCTAGCTCTTTTGCATAGACTGTGTTTTTCAATATAATTTCTATTTCTGTCTTGTAAAACGGTCTGAGGCAATATCTTGCCGTGTATTCCAGTCTGGCTTTGAACATCCAGCACTGCTCCTGTCTCAGCCTCCCTGGTGCTGGGATTATAGATATGAGCTGTCACACCCAAATCAGTGCCCCAAGTAAAAGAAGCTAAAGCTCTCCATTCAAGACAGGGTTTCTATGTGTAGTCCTGCCTGCCCTGGGACTCTCTCTGTAGACCAGGCTGGCCTTGAACTCATAGAGATCCACCTGTCTCTGCCTCCCGTGTGCTGGGATTAAAGGTGCGCAACACCATTACCTGGCTCATTTCTCTGTGTTACACAGAACTCACTAGGCACGTGATGGCTGTGTCCCTACTTAATAGTTGGTCTTAGATCCTTGGTGGGTCAGCCCTTGTCCTTCCCCTGTGGTGTCTTCCCTTGGAATCCCTTGCGATTTACATTACCACCAACTCTCTCTCAGAGTGGGTAGCTGTTTTGCCTACAATGCTGTGTGAGCTGCATAGCTTTCATCTGTCTACCTGCTTCTATCTATCCTGACCATGCTGCCCTCTTCCTTTTTGTAAAAAGTCAGGACTTTTGGTGCATTTGTTGCTAGGAGATGCTAATGACCCTCGAGGAAATATAAAAACTGGTCCTAGGGCAGGGCTGCTCATAGACACTAGGAGAAGCAGACTACTCCGCTTCAGCCAACTGTAGGCTGGCATGAAGTAGGTGTCATTGGGTGCGTGGTGATGACTGGGGACTACCAGCTTCTGTCATCTATAGATTACAACTTTGTCAGATGAGGTGAAGATGATCTTTATTTTTTTCAAATATAATTTCAATTAAGATGTTTTTGGATCTATGTATATAGGGAATTGTATTTGTCAGGGCTATTGAAATCTCAGAAAGTCACTTGTATTGATGATTTATCTATATTGCCTCTATTGGCCTTTTTTCTAAGATTGTCTTTTTTTTAATGAAATTTCTTTTTAAAAATTTATTAATTATATATTTGGGTATATGTGTGTATATATATATAATATATAATATATATTATACATATGTATAATATTATATACGAGTATACTCTTGCTTTCTTCAGACACACCAGAAGAGGGCTTCAGATACCATTATAGATGGTTGTGAGCCACCATGTGGTTGCTGGGAATTGAACTCGGGACCTTTGCAAGAGCAGTTAGTGCTCTTAACTGCTGAGTACCTCTCCAGTCCCCTCTAAGATGGTCTTTGGGTTGTACTTCAGTAAGCCGCCAGGTTTCTTAACACTTGGGTGAATATTTGCTGCTATGGCTAGGTCAGCTGCCTAGGGAGCCCGGCGGTTCCCATAAGCGCAGATGTATTGCAAGTAAATATCACCATGCTTGCCTAGCTGGCCTAGAACTGCCTCTGCCTCTAGGGTGTTGGGATAAACAGACCAGACTCTGGCTCTTGGCTTTTTGACATAGTTTATAGGGATCGAATTTAGGTCCTTGCTTACATGGTAAGCAGTTCACTGAGCTGTTTTGCAGGCCTCCTTGTCTCTCTGTGGATGCTCATTCTACCTCAGGGTCCAACATGACACTCTCCAGCCCTGAGGGACTTCTGAGGCTGGCTTCACAGAAGGGCACAGCTCTTCTCAGTTCCATACTATCCTTGAGGCTAACCTCTTTCTTCCTGGTAGGTTTTCCTCACTTCCATTGAAGATTCCATGAAAATGTCAGTGGTCCTAGGACCTGGGGTCTGGTTAGGCTATTGTTATTTGCTCTCTGGCACCATTTGACAAAACTGGCACTTAAGGCTGAAGTACGTGCCCAAGGGGTCATCCCTCTGCTTCCAGACAGACCTTCCAGGTAACGATACTCATTGTCAGGGGCTGGCAGAGGCTAACTCCTTAGCTATTAGCCCTGAGAGATCATGCAGGGAAGACTTACTAGCCTTCTTAGGAATGCCAGCCAGGTTTTTCTATGGGCAGAGAAAGCCTTTGAAAAGAAATGTTAATATTCTTCAATAAGTTAGAATGCCCTGCTGAGACGCTGAACATTTGCAATTCTGTAGTTCCTCTGTTCTCCTGGGCCAAATCATCACAGGGGATTTTAGCTTCAAGTTGGGAGCTAAGGAACTTTGCAGTGCCCCTGTCTTACCTGTGAGCTGGAGGCTGTGTTCAGAGCAGGCTTCCCTTGTTCCTCAGATGGTACTCCCTCGTGCTAGTTTTATCCTGAAATTGCTTTGGGCTTTCTCACAGCTCCGGTTCCCTCCTATCAGCAGTCGCTTCCAGAACGGGCTTAGAGAATTCGTGGCTTAAACCTCTCTTGTCCTCTTGCTGTACAGCCCTACTGTGGGAAAGACTGTGACAGTGTGAGAGGTCAATGGGGCGTTTGTTCAGTACACCCATTGTGTCTGTGGCCAAGGTCGGTGCAGAGGTATGTGCTGTGCTCATTAGAAAATGTCTGCAGAAATGAGCTTGTGACTTGGTCTTTGTGACGTGACTGTCCTTGAGGGCAAGACTAGATTGTCAGGTGGCAGTTCCAAGAGCAGTTGGGGGAACAGAGTCCCTAGCTGGGACTCTTTATGTCTATGGATGACAACAAGAAGGAAGGATCGAGAAGCCATGGCTCAGTGGTAGGAGGGGCTCTTGAGATGTCAGTGAAGATCTGTGGGAATCGGAAGCAGCCTGGGTCTACCATTAAACACAGACAAGAGTCCGGGTCTGTCCACTGGGCCTCCTCAGCTTCCTGCCTGGCTGCTGCTGGTGGTGATTAGGATTCGGCCTTGGTGAGTGAATGGGTATTTGTGTCAGTTCAGACCTAGGGAGCTTAGAACCCGGGTTAGGAGAGGGTGAGCCATCTTTCCTGGAGATGTTTCTTTCCTTCCTGGTCCCTGGCCTGCCTGGAGCTGCAGCCTGCTCCTGTATCCCCAGGGAGGATCCCATAAGCCACATCTTGAGTTGCTTCTGTAGTAGACACATTGTTCTGACACATTGCTGATCTTCAGAATGCGCTAGAACAAATCACCTGGTGGCAGCTGGCTGGAGAACTCAGAGCTCATGGAAGCGGAGTCTCTGTATGTGAAGCAGAGGAAGGAACTTGTCTTTTCTTCCCAAGAGAAGGGGGAGGGACACTTAGTCCTTCCCTTGGTTGGAGAATATCTGCCTGCACAGTGGGGACATTAGTGTCCAGGTTTGGCTGGACAGAGGTCAAGAGGTTCTGTTGCAGTGGTACTTTAGAGAGCACCTGAGGCCAGGTAGACCTGAGTTCAAACCCCTTTCTGCCTCTTCCTGGATGGAGATTGTGGGCATCTCACATTCACACTCAAGTTTTCTTATTAGCATAAGAAGAATAATGAAATGTTTGGACTGGGTGGCAATAACTGCTCTGGACTATTGTTGTAGGGATTTAGTGAGTTTCTCTGTGACATAGAAATATCAAATTCCTGTAGTACCCGGAACAACCAGACACTTACGTACACTGTGTCTTTTGTTACTGTTGTTTGTAGAAACAGGACTTCAGAGCCTGGTCCTCCTGCGTGCAGGCTTGTTTCCAGAGGGTTTTGGGTCTACAGAGTGTGGGAAGAGCTTGGCTGTGGAGATCAGTGAGGGATGTCAGATCTTTGACCTCGAAGTGGATAATGAAGGGGTTCTGGGTTTTTCTTGAACAGCTTGGGGACACACACGTGTCTTTGCCAGGGACAAATCTCTCCGGATTGTGAAGTCTTGCTTTACAATGGACACTTGGTGTCACAGTGACTCTGTATGCAGTAAGGGACCATCTCCTTGCTGTTGGTTCCACGGGAGGAACCCCAAGTACTGAGAGTTGATGATGTAAGCTTTGACCCCAGGAAGCGGAGGAGGAGCTTGGAGAGGGAAAGCCTCCTGTTGAAAGCTTTCAGGAAGTTCAGGCACAAGCTGCTGGAGGACTGCTTTGCTGTCTCTCAGGAGAAAGGGCTTCTGGGAGAACTGTAGTTACAGTGTCTTGGTGCCTGTACGGCAGTGACAGAAGTTCTAAGCCTGTGTAGGGTTATAGAGCAGTTCCAGCCGCCCCCACCCTTTTTGAAGATCACCATCAAAGTCTCCATGGGAGGAAACCTGGTATGGTAGCATCTGAGAGGCAGAGGGTGGGTGGGTGGAGGTGGTGGTAGGGAGGGTGAGTACCAACCACCCTGTTTGATTTAAGCCCTGCCTCCCAGCCCTGGGGATGTACCTGGCGGTAGATGAAATGTTATGCAGGAGTTTTAAGGCTGGGTTGGCCTGGGAACCTTCAGGATAGCAGACCATACATTATTCCAGATGTAAACCGACCCTGCAGAGAAAGTGGTCCTTTCTTACCACCCGTTGTATGTGAAAAGGAAAAAGGAAATTGTAGGAAGGTGCCTGGGCTGTTCTTTACTGGCACGGAGGAGGATGCCCTAACTTTTTTAACAGAGTTCCCAACTCTGCTCTCTGAACATGGAGGATTTCTGGGTTTTATAGTTGTGGCCATGAATGGACCTGCTACAGTACTGTTGTCACAGAACACGGGCTTGAGCGCACCGTCTTCACTCCAAGGAGGGTCAAGGTCTCCCCAGAGGTGCATGCTCCTTTTTACCTTTTCACTGGATGTTGCCCTCCCTCCTTGGGCCGGCAGTGAAGCTTGGCTGCACACTTCATCAGCTGTATCCATCTGACAGCTACCTTGGTCTCTCCTGCTCTAGCGTAGCACGTGTTCACACATGTGAAGGCCCACACCCAGGTAGGAAAAGCAGCGGTCCAAATCAACGTCACGCTCGGCCCAGCATTTAGTTACCAGGTGCCTTTTGACAAAAGAATCGTGCCCTCTTTCTGGTTTCGAATGGAAGACCTTTTGTGTATTTACTGCAAATATGATAAATGCTAGTCTGTGGGGAAACCAGCTGCCCCTTCAGTTGGGGACAGTGTTTTTAACACCTGGCAGTTTGCATTTCAGTGTGGTAGATTAAAACACACACATACACACACACTCTCTCTCTCTCTCACCCCCACCCACACACACCCCAAAGCCCAGCTTAAAGCTCTAATCTTTCTTGGTAGCCTGGAGGGAAACAAGAAGAACAGGCTCTGGCAGAAACAGGCACCAGCAGATGTAGAGACCTCTCTGAGAAGTTCCTCATGGCAGGAGAAGTCAAATTACTTTTACTTCCTGTCTCCAGGGCAGGTTGAAGCACACCTTCTGTATCCCAGACATTGTGGTAGGTAGGATATTATAAATGGCAGAAGGTCAGATAATGTGGGCAGTCCAAAGAATGACCAGGGGGGACTGGCCTGTGTGGGCAGGTCAGGACATCCTCCCAGGCAGGAGACTGACTAGATTAGAGTCTGAAATGTATGGTGTTGGCTTCTTAGGATCAAAGTAATATGGTACCACAGGTTGGGTGACTTCAGCATCAGAAATACCTTGTCTGTATAGTTAGGGAGCTGGGAAAGTCCAAGGTTAAGGTTAAGGTTTCAGGATGTCAAAAACCAGGAAGAAAGGTTCGGTTCTGGCCCTTTGCTTACAATGGTCATTTTCTCCCTGTGTCTACACTGTACATGTACAAACATGTATATGTGTTTACTCCCCCCCCAATACAGACACTAATTATGTCAGATGAAGGCCCACTCCCCTGACCCCCTTTTAGCCTAAGTCCTCCGTAAAGATCCTGTCTTTACATATGATTCCATTTAGAGGTCTTGGGGGTTAAGAATTCTCCATAAGCATTTTTGCGAGGGACACAGTTCCACCCACAATAGATAGGAGGCTGGGGCAGAGATGATGGTGAATGAGGAGTTTCTCACTCAAGGGAACAGCTAGGCACAGCCGTAGAGTGAAGAGCGAGCTGTGTGTACTTGGAGGGCTGTGTGTATTCTGTGGCCGGTCAGCTGGGCACTGGCAAGAGATGGAAAAGGGAAAGAAGGAAGGAAATAGATCACCATCTTGAGCATCAGCTGAGGAGTCTGGGGACCAGATGTCTGGAGCCTGGCCCCAGGCCCCAGCCTAGAGCTGCTCAGCGAGGCACCTGCATTTTAACCCCCGCACCCCACCACACACAAGTGAACCCCGGGACCTACTGCAGTTTAGGAAGTGCTGATCTGCAGCTCTGAGCCTTTGCCTTGGCTTCAGGTAGCATTGCTGGGGAGGCAGGCACCGTCAAACCTCTGGGGTTTTAGTGTCCTTGGTCTGGCTGTGGGTTTGCAGGCTCCCTGTATGATTCTCCATGACAGCCAGGATTGAGATGAACTGACGGGAGGGAGGGGAGTGTTTAAAACGTGTGTAGATTTGGGTGGGGTGGAACGCATGGAAACTCACCCCCACCCCCACCCCCACCCCACACCAAGAGTTAGGGCCAAAGCAACCAGGTGTTACCTGCTGTTTTGTTTGGAAAGATCAGAGTTGGGAAGGACAAAGCCAGAGCTTTGTCTGATCATCTGGCTTCACTGTGTATCTGTCATTTACAGGGCCTTAGGTAGAAGACAATGGCGGTGGTGCTGGCAACATCTATCGGGTGGTGGGGGTCCTGGTGGAGGTGAAGTTAGGGGTAGGGAGCGCATGCCAGGGCAGGAGAAACATTTCCTGCCATGTTTTCTGGAAGCTTTGTACTTATTTCCCATAGCCCCCCAGCTTCTGGAAGGGAAGGCTAGGGCCCACTCCTAGGCAGGGATGCTTTTCATGGCTGTTGCGTGTACCAGATAAGCCCTCCAAAGCCTGCTGGTGATACAGGTGATCTTGAGCAAACAAACAGGAGAGAGAAGGCAAACAAACCCGATCACCCAAACAGCGTTTATCCCAGTTTAGCGCTGAGACCCGGATTAAGCAGGTCACATGGCCCGCAACTTTCCTTCAATCCTTAGGAGACCTTTCCAATGGAAATCTTTTTCGGCAGCTTTGCAATTTTGATTTTCAGTTAATTAGATTTGTGCTGTTTGGGAGACTTGGTTAATGCATTTCACCCCACAGAGCTAATTTGCCTCTGTCTAAATTAGGTCTTTGCTATGGTGGAGGGTGTACACGGGGATGCGGGAATCTCGACTTGACTCACACGGGGCGCCCAGAGAGGCCGTTAGACGGTAAACAAGAGAGGCCTTCGAAATCACCGCTTGTCATCATTGTCATTAGTGTGGGAGATCTAAGGTCCCACTGAGTGCACAGAGAAAAGGCGTCATGTGTCTGTAGGGTGGGCTTCTTACACACTTTGTGACATACAGCCCAGTATCCATCCGGCTGCCTTGTCAATCCTGGGCTATCCTATTAGCACAAAAGGGACAGCTGTTTGGGGGACAAGGCAGTGAAATAAATACGCAGTTTCTCCAACCCCTTAGAAGTGTCTCAGCTGGGCCCTCATTTTACAAGCTCAAGAAGCTGAGGCCTAGAGCCATCTGTTTTGGAATTTGGGTGATGACTTGCTTTTCCCAGGTGTCCTTGTCTTGCCCCGCCTGCCGCAGCTTTGGCTGCGTGTAAAGGGTGGTACAGGGTAGTCTGGTTGCATGGGTCCTTGAGAGATGACTGGAGATGCCAAGTGACGGCCCGGGGTCCAGTTTTACGGATTCATCCCAAACTCTGCCCTTTGTTCCTCTTTTCCAGTGTCACAGATTATAGACTATGTGTTGGTGATACGACACCAGGACTCATAATTCAATATTTTACATCCTGCTGACCTTCTCAAAAGGCTTTGAGTCAGCCAAAAAGAAAGGGGCGGGGAGATGGGCCTAAAGAGATAAACTCAGACTGTCTCTGACCCTCAGAGGGTTGCTCGGAAGCCACGTGGAGGCTGGCTGGACTTTGAGAGGCCCCTCTCAGTAGGATCTGTTCCCATCGGGCATCACATAGACTGGCTAGCTTGAGGTGGGGGAACAAACTGTTTCACTCCGGTGGATTGGAAATGTCCTCCCTCCTGGAGCACCGCTGATCCCCGGGGCTCGAGCAGTGATGCCATCTCTTCGAGGCACCCACAAAGCTGATCGTGTGTGGAGAATTCTATTTTAGGCATTTTGGAAAAAGAGGCATAACCTTTGTCCGTTGGAAAATTATAGTCTCATCAGCAAGGCAGAATACATGCACAAAGATGACTTAGTGCCAGAAGAGCCTCAATATTCTCAATTATCATCATTAGCATCCTGTAAGGAAAGCTGCCCTGTTCCTCTGTGTCCCAGATTATAGCCTGACACATGGAGCAGTAGCACAGAAATGCTTATAAGGGGAGATAAAGAAGACTGAGATAGGATTTGTCTCAGAGGCTCCGCAGCTGGCAAACAGAGCCTGGGACAGAGTGCCTTTGGGAGCTCAGGGTAGGGAAGCCTCGGCTTTTAGCTGTGTGTCTCAGGAAAGATGCTTGAAGGGAAGGCTTTAAAGTGGGATAAGGAAAGGTAGGCAGTACAAGTCTATGATGAGGGATGAGGTTAGCTGGGGGTATAGATAGGGTTTTCACTGCTGCTGGGCTGGCTGGCTGCTCTGGATCTCCTTTACCAGATCTTATCCACCCACCCATTCCAGACTCTTCCATGGTTTTGTTTGGGTCCTTCTGAACATCAGCTCCTTCTCTCCTTCCCAGGCTTCCCCATGGATGGTTTCTGTTTGTCATGAGGACCTGGTTAGAGACATTGTGGATGATTCTGAGGTTGGGGTTGGGACTTTATTGTTGTAAGACCTTGAAGAGCAAGGATGTGGGAATCCCTTGTCTGAAACACAGGTCTGTAAAGATGCTGGGGGGGCAGAAACAGAAGGTAGACATGAACCCTCACAGTCTACCCTGTAAGCCAGATCCTTGAATAGATAGCGTCTCCGCACCTTAAGTTTCCTCTCGAGTGGTGTTCTGCCTGTCAAGTGCCGAGCGCGCTGCATTGCAGGAACATCTGGGCTCCTTAGGATGCAGCAGCTGATTTGTTAGATGTAAATTTCCTAATGCGTGTTCCATGAAGGAAGCAGGCGGCCTGCTAGAGAGATTGTCCTCTCCGCTTGGTGGTATGATGGCTGTCAGACCACACCTTTGTCCTTTCAGAAAGGAATCGTAGCCGAGGACTTGCCACCTTCTGAGCTTGTAGATGCCCTGGGTGATAATGGCCAGGGCCTACTGTGCCTGGGTGGGCTGAAAGTTTAGATGGTGACAGTGGAGGCGTTCAGAAATAGTGGGGAAGGGATAAAGCCTATGCCATCATCAGGAGCCTCCCCCCCCCCCCCCCCTTTTTTTTTTTTTTTTTTTGTATTTTCCAGTCCTGGGTTTGTCATAATCTGTCTCTTCACTTCACAGCAGGAAAAGTTGAAACTCTAAGAAGCAGACTGACCTTAAGATCACACAGGTAGTTTGATGGTAGTCTTGGGACAGTAACATGAGCACCCCATCTCCTACGGGAAATGCTGACTTTCCTAAATCTAAGATATACATTCTTTTATGCTTACAATGACTTACACGTGGGCAGTAGCATTGGGTCACAGTGGTGAAACTTGCAGGCCTCCATCAAATGGGGTAGAGACTTGATGGAGCGCTTGCTTCCTACTGGATGGTACAGTAATGAACACATTTTCTTAGTGTAATCTTAAACAAAATGGAAGCCTGTTGGGTAGCCTTTTTTTTCAACTCTGGTGTCTGATGGGAATGCCACCTCGGTTCACCTGCTGGCAATTACAGAGCTGGTCCCATTTGTCCTGGCCTCTCTGATTGGCTCTTCCCAGTGTTTCCTTTTGAAGGTGAATGGACGGGACAGGCTGTGGCTTGGGAATGTCTGTATTGTTGCTTGAGTTGATGCCCGCAGTCCTACTCCTTGCCTTTCCCTGCTTCATCTCACACCCAGCATCTTTGGAACAGCAATGGCTCCTTGCTTTGAGTGGTCACCAAGCTGTTGCCTATGAGTTTTCTGGACACTTGCTGCTGAACTGTGTTCTGATCGAAAGCAACACAATTACTCTCTGAAGCTCGAGGGCAATTGTGAACACTTGCAGTCTGCCTTCGTGTTCAATACTTGCCTGGAGTGTCTCTCTGAGAGGGTTGGAAAGGCATCTTGGATGCGGATGGTGGTTGGCTCTGTTGCTGGATTGGGAGAGCTGGGTTTTGCCTCTGTTGGTGAGGGAGGGATTTTTATTTAGACATTCACATGGGGACTTAAATTGGAGCAGAGGTGACACCTGGCCTCTTTCAGGTGCAAGACAATTTGCAGAAGGCTGCAGAGGATGGCTAGGCCTGCAGAGCCGTTTGGGGAATCCTCCAGGGAGAAGCCCTGAGGGGAGGCACCGTCAGATGTTCGCTGCCAGTTTGCACAGCGCTGGCTGCGAGGCAGTATTTTAAGACAGTTGGGGAGGGTCAGGGGTTCCTACCTTTAGAGACTCATCAAAGAACTAAGTGGTGTCCAAAGGCAAAAAATGATTCTCCCAGAATTTTGCATCCTGTGCTCCTCCACTTCCTTTGTCTCGGAATAGGCAGGCTGGTGGAGGGTTGCCTCAGGTCCCAATATTCTGATGAAGAGGAGAGGAAACTCCAGACAGATCTTGCTGTCCATGAGCCCGGTCTGTAGTGAGGAAGAGGAACTTGGCCCAGGGGTCTATGCTGCTGCCGGTAGCTATTCTCTAGAGATGGGAATATGTATCTGGTCACCCTTTTAAATGGTCCCCTTGTCCTTCTTTAGTCCTTCCTGCTTCAGGACCAGCCCTCCTGCTGCTGCTCCTGTGCCTGGACCAAGGTGAAGAGCGTCTAAGAGAGTCCCATTGGGTTTCACTCTGAGGCATCATCAGGGGCCATGGACTTGGCCTGAGGTGGCAAGGTGTAGTGTCAGCTTCCCATGGATACTCTCAATGATTTTGCCCCCTCTGCATGTGGCCTGGTCCAAGGCCAGGAAAAGCAACCAGAGGTCTCCTCTTACGGCCTTCAAGGACACTGGGCGGGTGCTGTCCCTCTCTCCCTGGCTTCTAGTCACTGCTACAAACAGATAGGGATCAGGGCTAGAAACAGTTTAATAACTGTCCTTGAGCTTTGATTGGCAAGAGGCTCAGCATAATGAGGTCTGGATTAGGGAAGGATGACAAGAAGCCCCCCACCCTGGCCTCAAGGTCCTTGTTGGCCGAAGACAATTTTTGGAGCATTTGGCTACCTCTCTGTGTGCTTCGCTTCTTCTCCACCCCATTCCAGCTGGGAATCCCAATGTGGCCTTGTAAATATTAACTCTGGAAACACCCAAGGCTCTCTGGAGCTCTGTTACACCAGAACTCATGCTGACCTTTCCCCTGGATGAGCCCGCAGAGTTCCCTGCAGAGGAAGGAGTCAGGCTGTCTCCTCTTCTCTATCTGTTCCCTGCAGCTCACCTGAGGAGCCCTCTCTCATCGTGCTAAGGGGAGGCTGTGGGAGAGAGGGGTTGGAAGGGAAACACAGGTAGTGGGTGCCTCCAGGGAGAGCCTGTGTTGGGCAGGATACCTTTGAACCATGTTTGAAATGTAAGCTCCTGGAAGGCCAGCAGGGGCTTTTCTAAACTTCCAAGAGTATAGAGGAAGAGCTATGGACGTTCCAAGGGGATGGGTCCTCCCTTGGTGGCTGAGTAAAGGTTCAGTGTCAGCCTCTTTACAAAGGAGGCAGATGCCCCTTTTTGAATGTTGGCTGCTTTCTTTTTTTTTTTTTTTTTTTTTTTTTGCTTAAGATTTGAACCTCAGACTCCAATTAGAAGAACCTGTATGGAAAAATTTATTCCTGTTTCAGGAAAGAGTAAGAAAAATATTTGTTCCCATCATCAAAGTGGAAATTTCAGTCAATGACAATGGAAACTATTTCTGGCCATTCTCAGACCAGAGAGAGAGGAGGGGTTGGCTTGGTTCAAGCCGGGTGGAAGAATTCAGGCACTGTAAATTTTAGGGGTGAAATAACAACGCAGAAGTAAAAACTCCCCAAGGAAACATAAACCAACCTTTAATCAAACATAAGCAACAGGCCACGAGTCAGTCCCCTTCCCTCGCTGAGCTGGTGGCTCCACTACTGCCTAGGTTTTGTGCTTGGCTGCTGGGCCGAGGTCATAGTCTCTGGGACTGGAGGAACGTTGGGTCCCCTCAGAAGGTCCTTATTGGCACCAGACAACGTTTTGGAGCACTCCGTCAACCCTTCCAGGCTTCCCTCCTCCTCTACTTTTTTTTTTTCTCTTCTGGGAGTCGTGGTGCTGCAGTTGTCTCTGGGTTGGTTAGGTGACATTTGGGAGAGCTTCCGAGTCGAGACTAGAGCAAAGGCTGTCTGCAAACTTTGAGAATTGTATTGGTTGCTTGGGGGGGGGGCATCAGCTGATTAGAACGGTCCAGCTTCTGGGAAGCGTGTGTGTGTGTGTGTGTGTGTGTGTGTGTGTGTGTGTGTGTGTGCAGTGCAAGGGGGCAGGCTGACTGGAGTGGGTGAGGTCTACAGGATAGGATTATGAGGCTCATCACTTTTGTCAGTTTGCACACACCCATTAGGAGAAGGCAGAGAAGCTGCTGAGGCCAAGATACACCTCTCTGACTCAAATTTAGATTATGAGCAGGTCTGATTTTTCTGTACTGGATGCTGATTCTATAGAGTTCCTGGTCCTAAATCTTATAAGTCAATCTGAAATAATTTTTTTTTTAAAGTTCTTAAGAGTTCAGTTAGAAAGTTTAACTTATTCCATGGGCTTCTGAGATCCATGTCTGAGAAGTGGCATGGATGGGACTGTGCCAGTGGACATCTCGGGACACTCCGGGCTTATCTGGACACTTGGTGGCTGCTGCTCACGAAGGCTTGGCTTGCCTGGTTGCTGCTTGTTGCCGGAATTTCCAACTCCAATGAGCCCATATAAAAACCACGTAGTCCAGTTACTATGATTGAACGTTAGAAGCCTAGGTTGGGCAGATCTAACACTATATTAACTTATTCCCTAGCTATAAGACTCCTTGCTACATGCAGTTTCTCAGGTGGTTCTGTTCCATCATAGCTACCTCCATCCTCTCTCCTTGGTCTCTCCTCCTCTGCCTCTCTCCCTGCCCCCACTCTCAAAAAACTTCAGCCCCACCTTTCCTCTCCACTAGCCTTTATTGACCAGTTAAAATGGGGAGAAGGTTCACAGGAGATGAGCTGAGTATGTGATCAATTACTCTCTAGGACAGCCAGAGATATAGAGTGAGATTTTAAAGGAAGAGTGAGGTCTGGGAGTAGAGGCGGCCTCTGTGGTCTCTGAGTCACTCAGTGATCCTAAGAGCCATACTCACCTGGTCTGTTGTGTGCTTGGCAACAAAGTTGTGCCGTTCATTGTCTGGGTTCTTCTTAGTCTTTGGCTGTTCTGGTAGGAAACAGTGAGGAAGATGGTGGAGGCGCATGGCCGAATCACACACAGGCACTGGGCTCTTTCTGAAGCTTCTCTTTGGTCTGGTGTTCTCAGCTTGGCTTAAATGGGGGAGTAGTGAGTGTTTTCACAAGTGAGTGGTTTTGGGTCCTGCTTCGGAGCTAACTGTGAAGTTGTGTTCCTTCTGGGACTTTCTTCCAGTTTCTCTGTCACCTCTCTTGGCTCTGTGGCTCAGAACAGCATGTGGCTGGTGCCGTCCCCTCTTTTTGGATCTTTTGATAGATGTCTGCCACTTGCTTCATTGAGTCGTGGGGATGGGACAGACCAGGGCCCTAGGCACTTTAATTGGTGCATTTTATCAACCCATGTGTGACCTGGGTTGGGAAGACAGCAGGGAGTACTGCCTAGGTTGTAGAGTGGTTATAATAGCCATTTTGTCATATGGTACCTCAGGGTGGGTGACTTTTTATGGTACAGGCACTGTCAAAGGTAGGGGAGAGGAACCTGCAGAGAATGTTCTAGAAATGCCCCAACCCATGAAGAACAGTTTTGAGATGGGCATGCAGGTGCATAGCCGTGTTTGATTGGCCTGGTGACTCGTACCTGTAATCCCACCCATTCTGTGAGGCAGATGCTTCTGTGAGACAGAAGCCTCACGGGTTCAAAGGCAGATGGGGCAAGTTAGGGAAGTCCTGCCTCCAATTGCAAGTCAAAGGGGGTTGGGAATGTAGCTTTAGTGGGAGAGGACTGGATTAGCATGCTTAAGGTCCTGGATTTGAGCCCCTGAGCTGCCAGAAAAAGGATATGAAAAGGGGCCCCTTGTGAGCCTTGCACTTGCTGTGGCTGTCTCCCTGGACCTGGCCACTCTCTCTTGTATTATACTTTGATGAGGGTGTCTGTGCCGCACCCTACCTCCCCAGTCCCGAGGCACTGTCCCTCAGTTGTACCCCTTTGCTGCCCAAATTGGTGGTATCTTTATGTTTGACCTGATCAGTGACAGGTCTCCTGTCTGGATGCTTCCTCTCTTGCTGCCCATGGACCCACTAGCTGCCCAGAGGGCTTTTCTGAAAAAAGCAATGTAATCATATTCTTTTTTAAAGTACTGATTGAACCATGGTTTTAAGGGGAGGTCCTTTAATATGGTCCCTGTCACCAGACTCTGACCCTAGCCTTATTTGTCAGCCTTCTTGTTTCCTTGTATGGCCTCTTGGGTGTCCATCATGGTTGATGCCTTTCTAGAAGGTTCTCTTTGCACTCCCTTTGCATCTGCTGCTGCCTCTGTCAGAGTCTCTCCCTCTCAGGAGGCTCTTGTTTCTTCTTCAGGTGTTAACCTTTTATAGTTCTGCCTCCGTGTTACCCTGTGACTGTCACGGCCTCAACTTTTCTATAACTTGGTGGGCTACAGAATCTGACCCGCCTGTCTTCAGACTACATGGCCTCTTCATCCTGCTGAATATGATAGTACATGGATTTTTCTGAAAAACTTTCAATGTCTTTGAATAGAAGCCAGCAGAGCAGGGAGGTGGGTGCCGTAGACTACGATGCACATATCCAGTTGCCTGTCCGAAATCAGAAACATCCAAAATGCAAGCCTTGGGTAAAGAATTCTAGACTGCCTGATCAAGTTGGCATCTTCCCATTTGTAGTAAGGACCGGTGGACCACGTCTTGAGCAATGATTTATATTTCCTTATCATCTTCAGGAGCAACTGGTAACGTAAGAACAAATAGCCCTAAGAGTGTGTTGGGTGAATGGATAATTGTCCCCAATGCTTATTAGTGTTATTAGGCATGCATTGATTAACTGTTCTTAACTCTTTATGCACTTCCATTTGTCATTTGTGTGATGGTCCTTCAGGAAGACACTCATTGGTCCCTGAGGTCCAGGCACCTGATGCTTCAGGAGCCATCTTAGGTCTCATTGCTGGGAGGAAGGGATGGAGTTTGAACTCAGGAAGCCCGAGTGCTAACTGCCAGTCAGACTGTCTGGGCAGGGAGTGTAGGTGTCACACTCCACTGTACAGTTGGAGGCTGACCTGGAAGCCCTGGGTAAGGCCTCTGCCCTGCCTCACTATAGGAGGCTCTGTGTGTTTACTGGAACACTTGGTCAGAGAGACCTCTGGGTAAGGAGATAGAGTGATTGGGTATGGGGACTAATAAAGAAGAAATCTCCATTTAGTGGTTTACAGAGCACAGTAGAACCCAGCACTTAGAGAAACAGTTTGTTTTCATCAAAGGAACGGCCTCTTTCTTGGTCATCTTGTCCGACATGTAAACAAGACAAGCCTGAGTGAGGTCCAGAGAGATGGAGCGACACAGCCATTGTCCAAGGAGCCCAGACCAATCATCCTCCATGGTGCCTTTTCTCAGACTCCAGGGTGGTGTCCAGAGTGAGGGCAGGGCTGATGTGTGGATCATCACTGTGGAAACACCACCCTTGGTTGGTTAGTGTGGCCAGCTGACCTTCTGCTTTGTAACTTGTGTTTCTGACACCAGCAGTGTGCTCTCTATTCAATACCTGCCTCCTTTGACTCAGTAAATCAACTGAAATATAGTTGTGATACCAGCAAAATACATCAGTAGCTCCTCTCATCCTTCCTCCCTCTCCTAAGAGCAAACCCAGAACCCAGGAGTTCCACCTAGAAGAATGTCATGCCAGGCAGTAATCAAACAAAGTTCTTTTTAAATAATAAAGGACTTATTCAAGGATGTCCATTGTGGCACTGTTTACACAAGCAAACTGAACAACCCAGCTGACCAACCCCTAAGGATTAGCTCAATTGGGTTGTATCCTTCTGTTGTTCTACAGCCAAGGGGCTTGCTGATTGATGCTGAAGGTGTTCCCACCAGCTGGGTGGAGTGGTCCTGGAGACCACTCAGAAACCCCAGCTTTTTGTGATGGAGTTTCATTTTAGGTTTGATATAAATGTATAATACCCACTTTTAAAAAAGGAAATATATACAAAATTACATCCATACTTAGGTTGGAAAACCTAGCGGGGGTCAGAGAACATGGCACAGTTGGTAGGTATGCTTGCTATGCGTGTACATGAGAACCGGAGTTGTATCCCCAGCAGAGTGGACAAATAGACAAATAGAAAGATGCCTGGGCCTTGCTGAGCCGTCTTGCTGAGCTGGTGAGCTTCCAGGTTCAGTGAGAGACCCTGACTTTTTAAAATGTGTAGAGTCATAGAGGAAGACACCCAGTGTTGAACTCTGTCCGGTACACACAAAACAAGAGAACTCATAAATTGTGGATGAGGTGGATAACGTGGGTAGGTAGATGGATAGAGAGAAAGCCAGCAGTATTGCTGCTTGGGAAGGTTTTTGACATGAAAAACAGTCATTACGTTCCTTTTGAACCCAGCATATTTTGTTTTTAGAGTATGAACCTTGCTGAGAAAATGGAAACATCTGAAAGTGAAGCCCCTCCTCTCCCCTCCTCTCCCTGTCTGTCCCTTTGCATTGTGAAATTCCCAGAATTGAGAGGGGGGACATTTGACCTGGGTCTGTGAGAGGCAGTTCACAGCTGGAGAGGCAAGGAGCCTATCCACTTGGGCCTGTGTAGAAAGGCCTGGCTGCACGCTTATAGTCAAGGACTAGTGTCTTGTCCTTAGCGCAGAAAGATGACATAGTCTTCTCTGCTCAGGAATCCCGGTCTCCCCAGCGCAGCACCGTAGACAATGACCTCTGGGGTGTCTCAAGTGGCTTGGTTTTTGTGACAAGATTATGAAAGCAGCCTCCACTCTTACCAGTGAAATAGACACAATTAGCCCTGTTTTGTCTACATTAAGCCCAGTGAGGAGGACAACGAACAGTTGAGAAGATAAATAAATTTACTTTAGTTAAAACCTGTATGACAGAGCGTAGGTAGAGATCTGTGTGCTTAGGGGAGGCCTCACCTGGGGCACCTGCAGAACACTCGAATACAACTCTTTAAGAACTCCTGTTTTTTTTTTTTTTAATTTCCCTCCACAAAACAGCTCTACATTCTACAGAAGGAGGTTTATTCCAGGTTTCAGCACCTCCAACTGCATTTTGAAAAAGCCCTATTTCCATTAACTTGCTTCGACAAGAAAAGTGAATAATTTTTTTTAAATGTAAATGGTAACATTTTTGCATTCCTAAGGGCATGTGCTGTCCTTGAAACCAGAATGTCCAACAGTAAATTATTTGATTCCTTCCAACAGTACCCCTTGTGTGTGAGGCAAATATAAACTTCCATTAAGGACAAACTACTCAGTCAGACCAAGCTTGGGGCTGTGTACCTTCCTGCCTAACTGGGTGGGCCAAAAACCCTCTGTGGAGTTTGCTTTAGGGTGAGGTTCGGCAAACCTGGGCCACTGAGGCTATCAAGAGGTTTGCTTAAGACTTACTTACGTGGGTTACTGCAAAAGGGTTTTATCTAGAGTTGTTCTGCTCTTCTGTGTTTTTGTTCCCTACCAGCAGTTGATGGGTACGGTGAGCTGGTCTCCTTGGCACCAGGCTGTTGAAGGCATAATCAAATCACAAACCCTCATTTTCTGAGTTACGTAATTTTGCAGAATGGACGCAGTGGCTCCTGGGAAAACTGTCTTTTTTCTCCTGTGAATTTTAAGGTCCATTTATAAAATGAGACGCTGTGTTGAATAGATGGCTGGGAGCGGGGAGGGTAACCTCATTTCACCTTTCTGCGTCTCCGAGGTTGAGTGGCCTTTGCCCGTGGCGCCTTCATGGAAACAGTTCTAAATATAGTTTCTGTTTGTTGTTGAATAATGACACAGGAGGGCCGGTGGTAGGGTTTCCAACTCCTTTCAGTCAGCAAGCAGGACAGAAGGCATCCCTTCTAGAGGGCCACTGTGCCCAGAGGGCCACTTAAGGGACTGTCCGCGTTCAGGCTGTGCTTGCAGCTCTGGGTGTACTATGTGTGAACTGTCTCTGAGCTCACTGGGACCTAATTGGTTCTTAACTAGTACACAAGTGAATCGAAGGCAGATGGCTGGACATTCTACCCGGGCTCCGGGTGGCTCTCCATCCACAGGTCTTAGCTAATGTTTAAGGGAGTGGATGATGTGATGATGTCCAGAGCCACAAGTACCAGGGTGTTTTTTGCAGGGATTATCACAGGCCATGTAGGGCCTTAGTGTTCCAGGCTCTGGTACCTGTGTCTTTGAATTCTTACTTCCAATCAGACAAGGGGTGAGATTATATTGCTTTCTTTGCCTGAAGAGGCTTTTGGTCTTATTGTTCTGTTGTGGCTAGAACAGTTTAAACCCCATAGAGAAACTTTTTGAACTGGCCCGGGACATACGATTCTGTGTTCTTGCTTGTATTTCCATGCAGTTTCCTGATGAGCCCATAGCCACCGGCAGACCTGCTTTCAGATATCAGGCTGAGGTCAGGTGACTTGGGTTTCTAGAAGTTTCTACAAAAGCTGAATAAAAGGGGGAGAGTTGAGATGTCAAGAAAAAGGAGCCTGAGAGCTGAATAGGTCAGTTGTCTGTTGGGGTTGAGCCCTGCAAGGGATGTACGAGAGTTCTGCCGCACCTCAGTGAGTCCCCAAAACTGGGAGGGACATTGTAGCAGGTGCAGGGAGCGCCAGTGTGTCCCAAAGCTCCATGTCACATGACCCAAGACTACCAGGTTCATGACCCAAATGTCTCAGGCTTCTCTGAAGTGATCTCGATGCCCTGAAGGGGTAAGAGGACAGGTTTTATTATTCTCTCCATTTTGTGACTTTGTACTGGGAAAGCAAAGGCTCTCGGAGAGGCGGGGTTGTGGGAGATAGTTTTTACTTTTTTTTTTTTGACGTCATACTGGGAAATGGGTGTTAGTCTTGTATAGTAACTTAGTGGTACGTCATGTTTGCTTCTCTCTGGGCACCTAGTAAGCTTTTCTCCTTGTGGGAGACACACTTTGGAATTTGATCATGGTACCCATTTTACTGAGATGGCTAGGGGACTCGGAGGTCAATGTGGGGAAGAGACACAGTGTGTCTGTGAATCGTGTTTTCAGATTTATTTCTGTAATACGGACTCTCTAGTTTGATTGTCCTTATGTCTCATCGTTGGTTATCTCTGAGCCTTAGAGAAAGAAGTGAGTTGAAGATCCTTTTCAAATAACTAGGTAACAAAAATAGGGGACAGCCGGAGGAAACCTTCACATCACAAGGAAAGCCTTAGAACGGGAAAAGTTTCTGAAGCCAGACGGACAGATAATATCATATTCTTTAAAAAAGTAGATCCACAGGCCAGACTGCCAGGATTAGAATCTTGGTTCTGTGCTTTTATTGTCTATGTGCCATGGGTATAGCCTGATCTCTGTCATTTAGTTTCCACATCTGTAAAATGGGGCTGTCTCCTGCCTCAGGGTTTATGCAGAAGCACAGCCTAAGGAATGTGCGTTGCTCATAGATGCATCCTGTTCACTTTCCCTGTTGGCTGCCTTTGGTCCATGTCTCTGCAGATGGCACATTGGCCTCTGAATTCTTCTCTCCCAGACGTCTCATTCTTGACTTCTTTACTCCCAAGTCAGCCTTTTCTGGGTGTAATTAGCCAGGGTGCCGCTTATGCCTTTAAATATTTTTTTCGTGAGAAAACTTTTCCTGTAGGATTGGCACACTTTCTCATGGGACCAAGGAAAAGGTAACATGGTTTACTTGGCACCATGGGTCTTGACTAGCCCCAAGGATCCCTTTGGCTCCGCAGTGATGGCTTCATCCTGGACTATTATATCCGAAGGTCACCTTGTTTCTCTATGCCTTAGTTTCTCTACAGTGCTATAGGGGTACATTGACTTCCTTGTCACCTTTGGGAAAGCTGGATTCTATCCTGTGCCCCTTGGGTGGATGGAGATTTTCAGCCTAAAGGTTTACTGAACCTGCCTTCAGGGAGCAGGATTGAAAAGCCGGTAGTGCCTTTGGATTGGGCAGTACCAGTCATGTTTCTTCCCTGATTCTTGATAGTGGCAGAATGCTGACAAAGTGGGGGGCTGGCTGAAACTAAGGATTTGCTGCCATTTTATTGGTTTGGATAAAGGGAGACAGACTTCCCAGCTCCTTTGCTCCCAAAGATGGACAGGTGGAGACCGATACCCCCCAAGACCTCATGGGAACGCTTTCCGCTGTAGAGTGCAGCAGCAGGGGTGGGAAGAGGAACAAGCTAACAGAAACTGGTGGGAGACTTCAAGCTTGGGATTTAGCTATGATTAAAGCAGGAAGGCTTGTGCCAGCACTGTTTGTTTGTTTGTTTGTTTGTATGCTTATCTACTGTTTTTGGTGGTTAAGGTCAGCTCAGCTCTTCTCTTCTAGCTGGCTCCTCTGCCAGAGTTCAAGAGATGGATGTTCCTTTCTCCGGGCATATTTTGTCCATTTTGGGGGTATATCTGGCCCCTCCTACCCACATTTCCTTGAGAAGTCAGTGGGTGAATTACTAGATTTTTTTTTTTCCCTCTGAAATGGATAAACTCATCTACGACTGGATGTTATCATTCTAGAGCCTAGAGGGTTTGGGAGACAGGGCTACTGTAATCCTAGGCCTTCACCTACAGAAGTGAGCCCGCCACTGCCCTCCTTTCCACCAGCTGGCTCTCTGCAGGAATACCTCAGGACCCCCGGAGCAGCCTGGGCCCGATTGAGTTTTCTTCAGTGGTTCACTGTGAGTGGAGCTCTGACTGACCATCTCCTGAGCTCTCGGCTTCGAGGCCAATCCATCCTCAGCTTTGCGGAGCTTGAGGCATCGTTCTTGTCCATATATATTTCTTTAAATAAAAAAAATAAAAAATAAAATAAAAGCTTGGGGTAGTGGCTCATGTCTCTAATCCCAGCAGCTCAAGAGTTAGAGGCAGGAGGGTATGTGAAACCCATCATAAGAAACAAATAACAAATGACAAAAAAGCAAAAAACAGCAACAACAACAAAAAAAAACTGGAAAAATAAGAGGAAAAAACATTTAAATCCATTTTAAATGATACATTAAATATATATTTCTTCAATAGCAAGATGTTTTACTGTAAAAGTGTAAAACATTCATATTAGTGTAAATACATCTACATCTCGTATTTATCATCCCCTTTGATGGAAGTATTCAACATCACCCTTCCTAGCTTTTTCAGACACACGGCACATCATTATGTATCATTGTTTCTGTTCTAATATTTGTAAAGTCTGGGTGCATTTAATTGATATAAGTATTTGATACAGTGACTTGTCTAAGAATGGCAAATGAAAGTTGGGCTTTCTGGTAGTTTTAATATCCAGAACATTGAGGGAGTATTATAGGATCTATATATTATTGAGATAGGATCTATATATTATTGAGCTCCTCAGTGCTCCTCAGGAGTCAGTGTGTGTTGGTTAACTGTTGCTGTGTAACAAGAGTCTGGAGTTTGGTAATTAAACTGGCATGCACTTTTTGCCTCATGCGGGCCTGTGGAATGGGCTTCTAAGCTGGATGGTTCTGGAGCACTCATGAGGTGGCGGTCAAGCTGAAGTCCTGGGCATCCATCATCGGAGGGCTTGGTTATATTGGAGGATCAGCTCCTGGGCCCCTCCACAGAGTCAGGGCTGCTCAGACGATCCTCCCAGTATCCCAGCTGTCTTCTCCAGAGCTTAGCAACTACCTCTTCCTCCAGCTCTTAAAACTGTTTTCTGGGCTTGGCATTGCAGACTTCCCAGTGAAGGATGCCAGGCTCAGAGTGGCTGGTTAACCTACCTGAAGTTACCAGAAGCAGATGCTGAGACTAGGACCCTGTCCCTGGGAAAACTGTCTAGTCCTAGGTTTCTTCTAGACACACACAGAGGGTGATTGTCTCTTCTAAGACTGTGGTCTTGGAGTTGACCCCAGGAACCCCTTTTGGGTCCCAGTGTTTCTCTCCAATCTTCTGATGGGCAGGAGTGCTCTTCAGTTTCTTTCTCAGCCCATCCCTCATGGCTGGGCATCCCTGAGGTCACACTGCTCCCTCGGGAAGGCCTGGTTTCTCTGTTGCTTGTTAGCCCTGGGGCTCAGGGACAGTGAGGATCCCTGGCGGCTGTCATTGTTGTGTTTACCGCCTTGGCAACAAGCTGCTGCTGCTGGCACTGTGGCCTAGAGTCCCCAGCCAGGCAACTTGGGTTGGGGGCCCCCCCACCCTGTGGCATGAGTTGGTCTGCGGCCAAGCCAGAACAGTGGCTCTTTCTTTTCCCGAAGTAAAGGATTATTAATATGCTTTTCTAAATTAGAGAAGGCATGGCTGCTCCTGATAGATGATTGAAAAACATTTTTAAAAAATGCTAAAAATTAATGTTTTCGGTATCTTAGCAGTTTTGTGTATTCATATATATACATATATATATATATGCATATATATATATATATGCATATATATATATATATATATATATATATATATATATATATATATACATTTAAAAACAGAACTGGGTGGGGGGAACCCCAGTCTTGTACTTATATTGTGGTGTGTATGTGTTCAGCTTCTTCATTTAATGGTACTTTGTAATAATTTCCATGTGTCACTAGGTGGTTGGTAACAACATGGCTTTTAATCGCTGTATAACATCCCCTCATCTGAATGTGAAATGTAGAGTTTAAATGCACCTCCCTGCCAAGGACAAGATGTGCTATGATTTAATTCTGTACCGCACAAGACAGCGCAGAGAAGAGAAGGATGCAGCCTACTGCCACAGACCTGGGTTTGACTCCCAGTTCTGCCACTTGGCTGCATTATTTAAATTTGGGACTTCCTTTTCTGTAATTTCGGGGTGGAGCTGGCTTTACGATTGTGAGGGTTAGTGAGATAATGAATATCTGTAAGGATGTTCCACAAGCTGTAGGCTCCATTATTTTTGTTGAAAACGCAGGCTCTGTTATTTCTATATCGGCGTCCTCAACAGACATCTCACAGTTACTCCTTAGGAATCAGCTGCAGCGTATGTGCTCTGAACATCACCGTCTTTGGAAGACCTTTGGGAGGAGTTTGTGTGTATGTCAGGAAAGCTGATGTGCGTGTAAGTGAAGGGTTGTTGGATGGCCGAGAGTTGGGTGTGACAGAGATGGCTTCTGGCTGTGACGGTGAAAGAGACAAGGTTTGCCTGGGATCCCTGAGGACCGGGATTGGAGGGCAGGCACTAGGCAAGGAGCTGTGCTAAGGCCAGATACTAACCAGGGCTTGGGGTCATAAGGGAGAAATTCTTTCTGAAGAACAGTAGGTATCTTGAAGCTATCTGTCTCTGGAATTCTCTAGAAGGAAAAAACAAGAGAGATCCTGTTCTGAGCTAGGTGAAGTGAGGGGTGATTGTGGCCTGACTCCCCACTCTGGAGTCTGGATGTGTGAACTGACAGGTGGGGACATGTAAACAGCTTTATTTTGATCCTCTTAGCCTCTGTCCTTGTCTTGGTGTGTTTGCAGTACCCGTGACACCCTCTGCCTATGGTGCTCAAGAAGGAAGTGTGGGAGGGACGGCTGAAGACAGGAGAGTGTTCGAAGGGAAAAACGACCGTCCAAATCCGAGGCTCAAACTATGATTCTTGAAGGTTCGCAGCTAGGAGCCCAGGTGTCCATCCAGCCTTGTCTGGCTATATTTTGCCCCCTAAACAAGTGGGGATGGCTTGCCAACCTGTTGGGGACTTGGGAACCTGTTCATAACGGCCGGGCTGTGCAGCCTGCTGCTTGCAAGGGTGGGTACCAAGCAGCCAGTGCTGGAGGTGTCTCTCAGTAAACAGGAGCCTGTGGGCAGGCCTACTGGGAGGATGTGTCTCTGAGGTTCACTGGCAGTGAAATATGGGGCACATGGTCGTTTTATGCCCATATTTCTGTCCAGGTGTCTGGGACGCATAAATAAAGGGCAAGTAGTGTGGCGGGTCTGCGCAGAGTTGTTATACCTTCGTTGCTTAGAGACCCTGAAGGCTGCATAACTCATGGTCTGGTTCTGCCTTGCGGGTCTGGTTGGCATGATTCCAGGGCCTCCCTCAGCTGGCCTTCCTGGAGATCTCTCCACGGGACTGTGTGCTGCGTGAGCCTTCTATTCACAGCTTGGGAACCTGGGTATTGAACTGAGTCTTAATGCAGAGTAGATGGTGTGAACCTAGCAGTTTGTGGGCTGACTGACTGACTGACTGCCTTCCCTCTCTCTGCCTTCACCTCCAAGAGTTACTGAGGGAGAGAGAGGAATCCACGCCTGTCTTGGTTCTCCTCTTTCCGTCTGGCTCCTTTGCTGTGAGGTTCCTTTATCTACAATTCAGTGGCTTCTGGCATCCTTTTCAGATTGGTATGATTTATCTGGGGTGCCAGGCTAGAGCTTTAAAGACGAGTAAGTGGGTCAAGGGAGGACCAGAGACTCGGTCCTAGTAGCTTGCAGAAGAAAACCATACCTATTAAAACAAATGATGCCAATATCAATAATTGATATATCAGAGACAGATGGTATCAATACAGATTATAGAGGCATTCCTTCAAATTGTCTGTCACACAGGACTCCTGGGACAGGCACATGACAAAATCCCAGGTATTAGCCTGGGTCCTATGAGCAGTGGCTCTAGAGCAGGGGTTCTCAACCTGTGGGTCCTAACCCCTTTTGGGGTCACATTCTGCATATCAGATATTTACATTGTGATTCATAACAGTTGCATAGATTAGAAAGTAACAATGGAAATAATGTTATGGCTGGGGGGTCACCAAAACACCTTTATTAAATGGTCATAGCATTAGGAATGTTGAGAACCGCTGCTGTAGGTTGGGCTATTGAAGGCATTGCTTCATGGATTGATTGATTCAGGACTGTCTTGAAAGCTCCGGGGGTGGGTGGGAGTGGGGAAGTGCTTGCTGTCAAACCTAACTACCTGAGTCCAATTTCGGCACCCACATGGTGGAAAGAGTGAACTAACTCTCATGTTGCCCTCAGATCTCCAGATGTGTACTATGGTACATATATGTAAAAAAAAAAAAAAAAAAAATATATATATATATATATATATATATTTATATATATATATATTTATATATATATTGCATGCATGTGCACACGTACACACGTTAAATATAATAAGAATGTCAAAGTCACATAATTTTGCACGTTTCTCATCTTGTACACACACTGGAAAGGTAAAGACTCTTTCCACGCCTTCTTGATCTGATCCGCCTCAGCTTCTGCCTTCATGTGCCATTCTTTCTTTCTTCCGTGTTTGCTTTGCTCTGCTCCCCTCCATCCCTTCCATGGTTGCTGACGTGGGCTTGGTATGCTGTCTGCCGTGGGGGCTGTAGAGAGTACAGTGGGCCTACTTCTTGCCTTATATTTCTCCATATTCCATCCCACTGCCAGGGTCCCCTTCCAAGGAGAGACACTCGCTGCTGCTGCTGCTGCTGTGTGAGATGGAGCTCTTGGCTTTGTGTGTTTAGAGTGATGGGGAGGAGCCTGCTTCCATTTGCCCATAGCTATCACCCCTGTAGTGCCCTCCTCCCCAGGCCCTCCTGACTCCTGGGATCCTGCTTTTCAGGGTCAGTGCTCAGTGTGTGCTTGAGCTAAGGTCTTGAGAGGCTTTTCCTAGCAGAATCTCTTCCCCCCAAGGCCAGTTGAGGGGGAGGGGGTCTCAAGGGTGCTGCAGGAAGCTGGAATTATAACCACCCCTTAAAGGTCTAAGACCAGGTTGTGAGGGTGTTGGAAGCCAGCCTAGCTAAGTTCAAATGTGGGTTCCAGCTCTTTCCACTTCATCGACCTTGAGTGATGATAAGTAATGCTACCTTTGTTTGTGGCACGGATTGTTCATCCTAACTCCACAATGTCTCGGACATTTCTGTAGCAGCCTTGAAGAAAGGCATCAATTTTACCCCGCTTTACTAGACTTAAAGCAACTCAGACGTCAGCAAGTGATGGTCTGCCAGGTAGACCCATGGAGTCGGCCTCCAGCTCCACCCCTGCCAGCTACTCCACTGTGGTGCTCATAGTCAGGCTGTGATTTACCAGTACTCTCCAGGGTTCACCTCCAGTCTAGTCTCTGCCACCAAACAGAGGGACAGTGTTCATACTGCAGGGCTTTTTTTTTTTTTTTTAAATTTCTTCAGAGCCCAAATGAGATGAAATGTAATAGACGGAGCAAATTCAAGTTTCTTTATTTTGTTTGTCCCAAGGACAGGGAGTGGGGCACGGAAACAGAGAGACATTCATGCCCTGCTTGGCAGCCTTCTGTGGAAGAAGGCAGGCTCAGAGAGGGAAACTGTGGGGAATCTCCCTCCCTCATCACGGGTGACTATTTCATGGCAGAGGTCTTTCTCAGCCTGCCTTGTAGTTCTGAAGATAGAATGAGGAAACTGCTGCCTGGACCAGGGATGCATTGCTGAGAGCTGTCCTATACATGGGCCTCATCAGAGCAGAGGTCTGGGACTCCTGTTTCTAGGGTAGTGTGGACTACCTCAAGGGCACACTCTGCTGAGATCTCTCACAGCCCACACATTGAAGGAATCACTGGCAAGGAGTGACCTATCATGGTTATGTCTCTTGAAGCTCTGGCCCATGTCCCTAGAAGGAGCTTCCGCAAGAACACAAGGTCTTGTCTGCACTGGATCTTCAACATCTATTCTGTTCCCAGTGTGTGGGTACATTGCAGAGACACTCAGGTGGTGCCCGGGGGCAGTGTGATCCTCCAAACCTTTTGTTAGAGTATGGCTGGGCTATATGGGTCGTCCCCCCCCCACCCCCAACAAGGAATATGGTTGATTTGGTAGAGGGAATGGGTTAACCTGGACTGAGTCTGGAAGGATACAGAAACCAGAGGCAAAAGCTAGGAAGGGATCACTGAAGACTCAGGGTGGTCCCAGCATCTCTAGGGATCTTATTGCAGCTATAGTAAGCCCAGACTGGTGGACAGAGCTGGGGTTCAGATCTGTAGCTTTCTCAGCAACCCCCAGGGTGGCAGAGGATACAAAAGAGTCTTGAGAAATGGTGCTGGCTGTCCCTCCTTTCCTTGGGAGCTGAGAGGTCTGTATGTAGATAGAGTAAGAAATGCTTAATCAGAGTGAGCCCAAACCCAAGCCCACAGTGAAGGAAGCTTGGGAGCTCCTGGTGGGAGTCACAACTGCCTGCTGGGGACTGTACATTGTTTATGGTCAGGAGGACTTGGGTGTGGGTGGCTCTTGTCCTCCAGTCTGGCTCCCTGTCCCTGGGCCCCAGTCTGATGTGTCATCTCCCAGGGAAGTACTTTTCAGGAGAGTGCTTTTAGCAGGTGGGAGCCGTGGGTAAATAGCTTTGTCGGGCAGTTTTTGCTTTTCTTGCTTATATTGTACACTTTAATGTGCTTCCTTCCCCCCACCCTTTCCTTTCTCTTGCTTTATTTATTTATTTTTGGATAATGGCAAAATCACTGCTTGTGGGCAGCGGCACAGATAATACAAAACAAGTCTTTGAGAAAGGCTTTATCTGAGTACAAAGCACTTGGAATTGAAGACCCCCAGGGATTTGCCTCTGCCGCTCATCTTTCTTCTCTCCTCTCTCCCCTTTCTCTCCACTCTCTCCCTCTCCCTCCACCTTGTCCTCGTTCTTTTCTTCATTCAGACTTGTAGTAGAACCAAGAGTGAGCTGCTGCCGATTGCCCTATTTTCAGTCGATTTGCATGTTAGAGAGAGCAGAGTAATTGGTGTTTAACCAGAACAAAAGGGGATCTGTTTTCTAAGAGAAAAAGAAGTTTTGAAGTAGCCCTCATGACATCCACCACTCTCATTAGGAACTGAGTAGGATGGCCCTCGGGATGAGGGTGTTGGGAGATGCTGCTGTCCTTGGGATGCTGTTTGAGGTAATTGGTTTGAATATTGTATTTGATGTGAATCTGAGGGCTCTTGGCAGAACACCTCTTTGGGGACATGGACATTGTGTCCCTGTGGGAGGCTAGGCAATAAGAAGTGTGTGTCACTGGAACTCTGTTGATTGCTTGGTTGAGTGTGCCCAGGGGGCCACCCTGAACTTTGAGTCATTCTCAAAATCTTCAGGTTGCTATAATGTGGGACATCTTGGCAGTTGTCACCAAGTGCTCTGGAGGACAAAGGTCAGTAGAAACTTGGTGGCTGGATCCTAGTGAAAGAATAGATATTAGTTGGAGGTATTTTGCCAGGGATGTTGTGATCAAAATAATTCCCTTCCCAACCAACTTTGGTCAGAGAGAAAAAGTCTAAATCTGGACCAGAAAAAAAACCTATTTAAAACATACTTTTATTTATGTATTTATGTGCATATGTGTGCCTTCCCTGGTTGTCTAATGGAGCTCTCAAAGTGACTTCAAGAGTTGGGTCTCCTCTTTCCGGGGATTGAACTCGGGTCATCAGGCTTGTTGGCAGGTGCCTTTACCTAGGAATCGGTTGAAAAAACAAAGCAAAACAAAACAAAACCAGAACCCTGGATTGCTCATTCTTCAGAGGCACAGAAATCCCTTCTCTAAGTGATTCATGTGCTGCTTTTCCTTCTGACTTTCCCAGGTGTCAGATGGTAGGATGAGGACTTTCAGGAATATGTCATTGACTACAAAACTGTCTTCATGCCACTGTATAGACTTGGAAATGTTAAGAGGAAAATGAGTTGAGCTCATGTCTCTCTAAACAGCTCCCAGCTTTTGCTCTAAGTCTTGTTTGCACACACATGTATGTTGAGAATAACCTCTGGTCTCAGTAAACACTAGCTGGTTCATTTTTTTTTTCTTTTTCTGAAATGATGGGGTCTCCTGTTGGTTCAGAACTTGCCACGTCAGCTAGTCTGGCTGGCCGGTGAGTCTCACAGAGCTGCCTGCCTTTACATGCTTGGCTCTGGGATTCTCGTTTCAACACTGCTACACTAACTAGGCTGTTTTAACCAGGGGTTCTAGGAGTCAAACTCAGGTCATCGTGCTTACAAGGCAAGCTCTTTACCTCTTGAGTTGTCTCTCTCCATCTCTAAGTACACATTTTGAAATGATCCAAGAATACATTGATTGCTTGGCGACTTGTACTTAACCAAATATTTGTTTAAATAAAGAACAAGTTCTTTAACTTGGGACCATGATTTTTTTTTTTTTTTTTTGAGGTCACCTGAATTTGTAGTCATTCAATATTATCTTGTAGAATCTGATACCAGATAAAAAAAAGCTTTGCACATGATGGCTGTCCTCAGAAAGCCATGCTAGAAATCAATAATGCTGTGTTTGTGTGTTTGTTACATTATCTTTCTGCAAAGCCTGTGAGGTCAGGAAGGGGTAGGAGCTCTCTGACCCACTTTGCAGACTGGGAGGCAGAGCTCAGGAGGAGCTGAGCTGCAGGAAGTCTCAGGCCCAAGGGTGCAGTCCTTAGCTCTGTCTACCGAATACTATCCTGTTCCTTTCTACTTTGGAAATCACTCAGAAGTTCCATCACACACCGAGTTACAGTCTTGTGAATGAATATAAAGGTTACTCCCGTGTCTGCCTGTTACTATAGATGTGGCTCAGTCGGTAGGATTCTTGCATGGGGTTTGATCCCTAGCAGTACATAAACAAAGCATGGTATGAATACACGTGTTATCCCATCATTTGGAAGGTAAAAGGCAGCATCAGCAGAAAGAGAGAGGTTCTGGGTCATCCTTAGCGGAGTGAGGTTGAGGCTAGCTTAGACTATATGAGACCTTGTAATCAAAAACCAACCAACCAAAAGTTGTTAGCATCACTGCCATCCTTTCATGTGTATATTCACGTATATTCTGATTTTTGCCAGTCAACCTTGTTTAGTCTTTGTAGGATTCATTTCCCCTCCAGCATGGGGGTGGGGTGGGGATAGAGGATCAGACACTTGTTTCTATGCCTTCTTTGTCAACTGAATCTGGAATTCCACAGTCTCCAGTCCTGTTATCACCTACAAAGAATATACTGCTTCCAGGCTAGGGAGATGGCTCACTGGGTCAAGTGCTTGAGGACCTGGGTTCAGATCTCTAGTGTCCACATAGAGCCAAGCTTGTCTGCGTGTCCGGAACTCCAGAGACTGGGGAAAAGCGGTTGACAGAGACAAGTGAATCCTGACAGCTTGCTTTCCAGTCAGTTCAGGTTCAGTGAGAGGCTCACAAAATAAGAACAACTGAAGGAGATAATTTCATTTAATGGCCTCATGGTTGGAATCAAGTTCTGTGTTCCTGGACAGAGTCTGATGTTTTTGCTTTCGTATCCTTCCCCATCTGGAAGCGCTTGCACCGGATGTGTGTCCGTCTGCTTATCTTTTGATCACCTGGCTAAGGTGTTTGATTTCTCTAGTGTGTAGTTATTATAAGTTTTTGTTGTTGTTTTGTTTTTTAAAGAGCTAATAAGCCGTCTTTGGACGATCACTGATCATGTTCCTCATCAAAATTTCCACTAGACTTAGCATTTGCTGAAGATTCTTGCCTGAGCTGGTATTTCCCTTGATGACTAAAGAATACTTTATTAGCCGGGCGTGGTGGCTCACGCCTTTAATCCCAGCACTCGGGAGGCAGAGGCAGGCGGATTTCTGAGTTCGAGGCCAGCCTGGTCTACAGAGTGAGTTCCAGGACAGCCAGGGCTACACAGAGAAACCCTGTCTCGGAAAAAAAAAAAAAAAAGATACTTTTTCCAACTTTTTTGTTCTCCCTGTTAACCAGCTGGCCATTGATATTCTGCTATATGCAAGAGACCTTTCTTCCCATTAATTTAACATCTTATTACAGAAATCAGCTTATTAGATCCTGGTATCTCAGTGGTTTGTGATCATTACGATTCTTAATAATTTTGGTGCACAGATTGCTCCAGATCGGGCCAATGGGAGACCTTTCCTTCTGAGGCTACGAAACATGTTTAAAGGACTTCTTTCGTTCTTGTCATAACACAAGGTGCCAAGCTCACTTTTGTGTCTACCCTGTCTTAGAAGTTGGCCATGTCGCTGAGGAACTGGTTCTCTTTAGTGGGGGGGTGGAGTCAGAGTTCAAGATGTGAGTTACTGGAGCACCTTTGCTTCCAGGCTGAGATCCAGGAAGTATGAGGGGTAATGTACATGTCCATGCACACACATGGACGGACATGTGCCTGAAATGCATACGTCCTTCAGAAACTACGCATGCACATCACACCGGTTCAACAAGTCTTTTCATTCCATAGTACCCTGTGAGACCCTTCTTCCTCCCCGGGGAGCCCCAGCACCGGGCTTCAAGAGCTGACTAGTGTGCACAGTGCTCTCACACATCTAGGTTAGAAATGTGCTGCCTTGCTCATGCAATCACAAAAGACTGCCCTATTGAAAACTACCCAAGGGCTTGTTTGCCCCCAGGTCGCCCCACCTCTCCCAGAAGACAGGGTCCAAGCAAATACTGTGGTCGTAAGCCCGGACTATCTCTCTCTTTGCCGCCACCCCCACCTTTCATTCTGGCTGCGGCTTGCCTTCAATTATAGGGCTGCCCACTTTGTCCTCTAGCCTTGCTAATTTCATCTCGTTTGGTCCATGGGACACGAACACCCATCGAAGAGTTTGCTGAGAGTCGTGTTCCTCTGGTGTCCCATCCTTCTTCCCCGTTCCCTCTCCCCTGAGTCAGAGGTCACTACTGGCTCCTGGTTTGCTTGCATTTTACTTTGTGCAGATAAATGGCTCTCCATCTGTCCTAATTCCCCTCCTAATGCAAAAGGCAACAGAGTTTCTGCTCTTAAAGTCTCTCTGTGCCCCACTTCCCTTTCTCTATTGGAGGACTCTGAGGAGCACACAGCACACACATTGCCCTTGGTGGTCTCTGCAGAGCCCTGTGTTTCCTGTAGGCTGTAATAGCTGCATCTTTTGGAAGTAGATGAATGGGTGCTGGAGGGAGGAGGAAGAGGAAGAGAAAGGTTAGAGGTTATAGGTGAGGGGTAAGTAGTGGTCGGTTGGTGGTTTCTGACTTGTGATCATGTCTCTAGTTTTCACTCAAGTTAAAATGTGATTTTCTTTATTTAAGTATTTATTTGTTTGTTTGTTTAATATATGTGAGTATATTGTAGCTGTCGTCAGACACACCAGAAGGAAGAGGGAATAGGATCCCGTTACAGATGGTTGTGAGCCACCATATGGATGCTGGGAATTGAACTCAGGACCTTGGGAAGAGCAATTGTTAAGGGTTAAGGAACCCCTTAACCGCTGAGCCATCTCTCCAGCCCAAAATGTGATTTTCTTAAGTGACCTGTATTGGCTTTTCCGTGATACTCTTGTTTCTGTTGGATTATGACTACAAGGACAATTACTATTCTGTGCATATGGTGTGTGTGTGTGTGTGTGTGTGTGTGTGTGTGCACATGTGTGCGTGTGCCTGCCTGTGGGGTCATCAGTGCCTGGGTGCACATATGAAGGTCAGAGGATAACTTCCTGGAGTCATTTCTGTCCCCCATTGAGGGATCTGGGGATTAGCTCAGGTCCCCTGGCTTGCACACCTAACACTTGCTCAGCCGGCTCACTGGCCCTTAAGAACATCTTTAAAGAAGACTTCAGCACACTACTGTAAATGAAACCCTGCTGCTACTCACTTGTATTTCTTGGAAAGTTGTGTAAAGATTGAAATAGCCATTTGAAATAGCCTTGAAGTACTTACTCCATTTTGTATGAATTCTTTTTGATAAAAAAGATTTGTTTTATTTTTGATTAGGTGTATGTGTTTGGAGCTATGTACACATGAGTGCAGTGCTCTTACCGGCCAGGAGAGAGCGTTGGATCGCTGCGGGCTGGAGTTGTAGGTGGTTGTGAGCCACCGGATGTTGGTACTAGGAACTGAACTCTGTCCTCTTTAAGCAGCAAATGCTCTTTACTGCCAAGCCACCTCTCCAAGTCTTTGTTCATTTGTTTTTCTGAGACACGGTTTCTCTGTGTGGCCCTGGCTATTGTGGAACTCACTCTGTAGACCAGGCTGACCTATGTTTCTGTGTGAACTCGTAAAGATCAGCCTGTCTCTGCCACCTTTGACTCTGTAGGCTTTCCAAACTTGTAGCCATCCTCCTGCCTGTGGCTCTAGAGTGCTAAGCCACAGGGTTGCAGCAGCATGTCTGGCTTCAAGACCAGGACATGTTTCATTCTTGTTTGAATCATGAATTGGACATTTTTACAAAGTGTCCTGTTTATAAAAGGAATTCAAGCAATATCAGCCTATCAATATTTGAATTATGGGACCTATATTCCATGATACCTTTTTTAAAAATGACCTTAACCATTGTTTTGATATAATGAATGCAGGTCTGGGCTATAGCTCAGCTGGTGGTGTGCTTGCCTAACGTGCACAGTTCTGTGGGTTCAGTCATCCAGTCAACGGAAACCAACTTGTACATGCCTGCAATCCCAGAGGCAGGGGGATCAGAAGTTCAAGGTCACCCCCAGCTACATAATGAATTTGACACTAATCTGGGCTTCCAGGAGGTTCTGTCTTAAAAGGGGTAAGAAGCAGAGAGAGTGTTCAGTGCTTCATCTGCCTGTAGGCAGAGCTCTGACTTTTCCACTTGTGGTGTCGCCATTCTGGGTCCTCTAATTGGGGTCATTCTGTCTTTGTGACTGTGACTGGGATGTCCTGCAGTTTTTCTACCAACACCGTTGCTGGAAGCAGATGAGCGGGCATTTGTCCGTGGTTTCTCTCTTGGCAGGGGATGTTTGTCTCTGGTTTCCCATGGTAGCTGCTTCTGTGCCATTATCTGAGAATAACATTGTTAAGGGTCAGTTCTTCCACAACTCACCCAAGCTGTTGAATTCCTAGTCTGACTGCTCTTTCTTCTGTTCACTGCACCATCCTTAGCCCAGGCCCTGTATGCGGCTCAGCACTGGTGAACAGAAGGCCCATTTGGTCCCTTCTTCCTGCAGCTCACAGCCATGTGCGCAGGGGTGTGCATAGCTCCTCTAAGCTCTGCAGCACATTTTCTTAATGACTTGTGGGCACTTAGTATAGAAGGGGACTAGGTGGCATTGCTGTAGGAAAGAACCATCTAGTCCCCCACATGGTACATTGGTAGTATGCTTGGGCACTTCCCTGGTACTTGCAGCAAGCTTGGGCATTCCCAGGGTCCCAAGTGTGGGCCTCTTAGACCAGGGACTGAGAGTCACAGGAGGTGGGCAGGTAACAGTTAGTGCCTGAGTTTCCTTTGAGACTAGAGGCCACTGATTAGACTCAGGGAAGTCACCTCATGGAGAAGTAACATGACAGTTGCTTTTTTCCTCTGCACCCCAGGTCACCTCCTTTCTCAGTATTGTGGCTTCTCCCTGTTCTGCCACCGCCACCGTTTCAGTCAGGATGGGTCTGCTACTGCTCATTGGTGTTAACTGTCAGAGGTGTTGCCTGGAAGTCTCCAGCCCACATGCAGGGCTACAAACTTCATTTCTAGTCCAATGTCGTCTTGTCCTTGCTAGTAGGCCAAAGGAGATATTTGGGGGCACAGAGAAAGGAGTTACTGGAACAGTCAGTCTCACTGTGGCCCTTCCTTATGGCTCTCAACTAACTCCTTTTTTTCTCATGCCACCCTGGAAACCAGTTCAGTGACTGTCAGTCACCCTCTCCTCTGCTCACCCCTTTTGATTACCAATGCTGTCTGGCTTCTGATTCAGACTCTGGGGGGGGGGTGTCCATACGTACTGTGAGGATAGGAGTATGTGTCCTTGAGCTGGTCAGAGAAGCACGAACAGTTCTAGAGAATGCAGCTTAGCAGGGAGAGCATTGGAGTTGTAGGTGTTCTTCCTGTAGCACAGCTGGGGAGGAACATTTAAATCTTCCTCCTAATTAACATTTATGAGTGATCCCGACAGTGATTAGAGAATTTAGGGGAAGGCTCTTGACAGACCAGGGGAAGAGGAAAGGAAGAGAAAGCTCTGCAAAGATGGGCTTTACCTGTGTGAGTTGTATACATTTGTGTCCAAGTACTGTGGAGTGAGTAACAGTGCTATAAATAGTAAGTAGACACAGAGACCACTTTGTATCAGTTTTTATGACAATCATCAAATTGGTGCACAGGTGTGCCTGACTTGCAGCTTGCCTGCCTGCATGTAGTTACTGCTGGCCAAACTGAGCAGATGAATGGTAGAAAATACTTCCCTTTAGGCCTTTTGAAGCTAATTTGAGGAACACATATATTTAGAAACCCAAAGGAGTGTGTAAGAAGCCAAAAATTTTACTTTTCAAACCTAGGGGCAGTCCAGAATCCAATAACACCTGACCAGATCTCCTTTGTTGCCCATTGAGAAGAATTAAGCATTGAGTGACTCGGTGGCTGTCCTCTTAGTGAATTCTTGCTGACTGGTGCCATGGAAATTATAAACAAACCATATGGAAGTGCTTGGTATTAAGCATTTTATGTTTTCCAATGATAGTTATTTAGGGTATAATCTTCGAAAAATCTCCTGTTAATGACTGGTGTGTTTCCACCTGAGATTGTGAATGCTCCAGTGCCTGTAAACAGTGCCTGTGTGTGTGTGTGTGTGTGTACGTGCACCTGCACATGCCCACTCATAGGAGGCTAGTGCCATGAACCGTATTTCATGGTCTGATAGCTTTTATGTTATTTTCTGCCTTCAGTTCCAGGCGCAGAGCTGTGGAATAGCCTTGTTACAGCTTATGCTTATTTGTCCTGAGCGAATGCCAGTTTCTAGTATGTCCAAGAAAGTGATGTATCTGGAAACACAGGGGTCCTGGCTGGCCTCACCCTGCAATTGGCCCTCAGAGACTGCTCCAGGATAGTTGGTAGCTCTGCCTATAAGGCTTCTGGTCATATAGTACCTTCCTTTCCAGCCACTTCTCTTCACATACCCACCATTTAGCTTTGCTGGGTGGGGAAACCTCTGTGTCCTTGCTGAAGGGACTCCCTGGCCTAGGCACACATATATTTAGCTTCTTGTTTGGTTTAGGCATCCCGGACCTTTAGCCCCTCCTCCTCTGCCTCTTGGCTTAGGCATCCCCCCTCCCTTATCCCCTCCTCTTCTGCCTTTAAGCCCCTCTTCTGTTTCATATGTCCTCCATGTCTTCTTCACCCATAGTGCTTATGAGATTTTGTTCACTAACTGCCTCATGTTAGCCAGGGCGTCAGTAGGGAGCATAGGACTCATAGAACAGGTCACCTGCAAGGTTTACGAGGTTGAGATAGGGGTTGGTGCTCCCCGAAGAGTGATGCTAAGTCCAGTAGTACTGAGTAATCACACCCGCTTTGCCAAAAGGGCCATGGCTAGAATTGGGTTATAGGGAGAACCCCATATAGGAGCTCTGGATGCAGAGGAAGAGGCATATAGCACAGCAAGCAGGGATTGGACCCCACTGCCCACCCTCAGCTTTTTTTCTTCCCGTCTCTGGGTGCTGACTTCTGCTAGCCAGGCCCACACAGATGCTGGGGACTCTGGGAGACCACGAACCCCATTCTGTGGAGGATGGTTCTGGAGGGGCTAATTGAATGTGGGCACCACAGCCCCATAATTTCTTTTGGGAGGGTTACACCAATAGCAGCCACAGCAGTCACCTCTGCTCACTTGGTGTCTCTGTCACAGGATGGTGGGACAGGGGCTTGACCCCGCTGTGGTCTATATGAATAACTCCCATTCTGCAAATCAGTGTGCCATTCTAGCCAAGTCAGGGTGCTCGTGTAGCTTCAAAATGGATTCTCAACTTCCTACCCTTCCCATTTAGGAACCTTCTAGCCTGGGTTTTTTCTTCATATGAGTCCTGGCGTCCCCACTGACCCAAGTCAGTGCCGGACCACAGTTTGTGTTGATACAATGATCAGGTGAGTGTGACAGCCAGTGCGTGAGGGGACACAGAGAAGAAGGTCTAATACACGTTGTATTCTCATTAAGTGGCTCCCTCTCATCCTTAAAACATGGGAGGCATCTGAGGGAGTCCAAGGAGGTTTGAGTTTCTTAGCCTGATTTATTAACTGTTTTGTTAAACTAAGGGTTTTTTTTTCCTTTACTAGCTTACTTCTGAGATTCAGCAGTGTGTGAGGTCGTGGGCCTCCCACCATCTCTTTTTGGGGACCTAGGACCTCTTTGATATTTTTCCCAGTAGAGAAATCTATGGCCACCAGTTCTATTTACAGTAGACCCCTCCTTCCTGTGGGGGATCCTCAGATGCCTGAAAGTCTTATACAATATATACAGTTTTTCTCATAGATGTCTATTTAACCACGTGTGTGTAAATGTGTGCGTGTGTGTTTAATTTATAAATTTAGTAGGGATTTAACAATGAATACAACTCTGGTTAATTTTTAGAATACACTGTCCTAATAGTTATTTAAGGCTTATGAGTCATTTCTATAATTTTTCATGTATTATCTTTGGGCCAGAGTTAACCGTAGGAACTGAAACCACAAAATGTACGTCAGTGGAACACTGAACGAGGCAGAGCTACTGTGTGTTTTGATTTCTGAACCAAGAACTCCATCTCTTCTCTGATTTAGACACAGGGTTTGGGGGAGTTGGAGAGAAATAGGACCTTAGGGCCTTGGAGAAGAGAAGGGATACAGACAGGAATGGAAGCTTCTAGGTGTCCTTGTTCCTCATGGGACCCTGCGTGCACGGCCTTGCCCACCAGGCAGCATGGTGTTACTCCTCTTGCTCTCCGGTGCTCATGTATGATGTGATTCTGGGACATTATTGAGGGGCTAAGGGCAGGGTGGGGAAGGTGTGGGGGATCCCTGAATGACTGGGACATTGCAGTGGCTGTTGTTGGCCTGGAGTCTGGCCTAAGAAGAGTCATCTCATGTGTCCAGGCTCCTTGGCCTCTTCCTGGTCTGCATGGGTTTAACTTGGATGGAGTCCCTAAGCTAGCAGTCGCTCTGGCCAGAAGGGCCCCTCCCTCCTTGGCCTCTTCTAAGGGTTCTTAGACCTTCCTGGACTCTCTGCAGTTTCACAGTGTGGTGCAAAGGATCAGGGTGTGGAAAGCAGGAAATTAGTAAAGACTGGACTTGGTGAAGGGAGAGTCTTGTCATTTTAAAGAAATGCTCCAAAGTTAATTGGTTCTCCGATCCTTGGCTTTATTCTGATGAAGCCAGAATGAGAAGTCAAGATGGAGAAATTTCCCACTGTGACACCTTTTATTTCTGGAAAGTTGAGTCATTTAATGATTTGAGTATCAGCAGCCCACTGGCCCATCTTCCTCCAGACAGCTCCTGAAAATGTGTTCTCTTCCAGAGAAAGACACACTTCGTTCCACTGGTTTCTTGCCAGTTCAGGGAGAGTCTGGATGCCTGTGTTTCCCAGCCTATTGCTGGACCTAGACTGGCCAAAATTGGATGGGCTTTTGGCTTCAGCCTTCTGTTCCCGCTCAAGTTCTCCATACTCTCGCTGTGGGGAAAGTTGGAACAGGTATGGACTTGCCTTCCTCAGTGGCTGGAGGTCCAAGGATGGAATTGACCAGGCTGCAAAGCCCTGCTGGGTTTTCTCGACTCGTATTAGGATGCATGTGCACTAGAGGACCTTCTAGGAGTGGGTGGCTATTGGTGAGCTTGGTACACTGATGCATGACACAATTTGGGACAGAGAGGAGCATCTGTTTTCTAACCTGGAAGCGACAGCGATGGAGTCATCTCACTTCATTGTGCTCAGTGGATTTCACCAGTTAACTTAGTGCCGGCTAGTTGATGTCAACTTGACACAAGCTAGAGCCGCTGGAGAGGAGGGAGCCTCAATTGAGAAAATGCCTCCATAAGATTGGTGTGTAGGCAAGCCAGGAGAGCATTTTTCTTAGTCATTGGTGGAGAAGGACCCAGCCCTTTGTGGATGGAACTACCCCTAGGTAGGTGATATCAGAAAGCCCATTGAGCAAACCATGAGGAATAAGCCAGTAAGCAGCTCCTCTCACGCCTCTGCATCAGCTTCTGCCTCCAGGCAGCCCTGCTTGAATTCCTGCCTTCATTTCCTTTGTTGATGAGCACTGATATGGAAGGGTAAGCCAATGCCCTTTCTTTCCGGAGTTGCTTTTACTCATGGTGTTTCATTGTTGCAGTAGTAATCCTAAGTAAGACAAACTTGATTTTTTTTTTCTCTTTCTACATCTCAGGACATGTAGAAGGGCGTATGGCCTGGTCCAGCAGTTTCCCACCCTAATTAGTCCTGGGTGGTACCTCGGTTGGGCTTGGAGCCCATACGTCTCTTTCCCCATTTAATGAATTGTAAGTCTGTGGTAAAGGTGAGCAGACTCTTTCTTTTTGTAAAGGGGCCACATAATCAATATTTTACTCTTTGCAGGCTGAGAAGCAATCCTGAGGTGGTTGTATAGGTGTTCATAACCACAGCAGGAGAAAACAAATATACTCAAAATTTTCGTGGATGAAATTTGAAATAAAACAATAATAAAGTACTTTTTTTTTCAATAACTCAGTGTTGTCCTGAGAATAGATATTATTGTAGGGGAGGGGCATTTTGCCAAATTGAAGTTCATAGATATTACTTTCTGCTGTCAAAACCATTGGGAATATGATCTGTGAAGTGTTCTAAGTCTGTAGCGCACATAACAGTGAAGAACAGCCCAGATGTTGCTTATACTGTTGGTTAAACTCTGGGGAGTTTGACTTTGGAGTAGGTCTTGTATGGCGTGTCCCAGGATTCCATTCTGTACCTCGAGTATGAGAATTTTGTTTACTCAGGATGTGTGATGTTTAGGGAGGTCTCTGCTATTGCTATGGTTGCATCTCACCGAAGTTCATGCGTTAAAAATGTACAATCTAGACTCATATATTAATGACAGTTAGAGGTGTGAGGCCCTTGGGAGGTAATTGTCATTTGTGAGCTTGTGAAGATGGGACCTCATAAGACCGAGTCAGTGGGTTTATTAGAAGAGCAGAGGAGAACAGAGCGAGCATGTGATGCCCTTCACCAAGCTATCACGTGTCAGGAAGGCCCTCCCAGATGCAACAAAAGGTCATGTTTCCTACCTCCAAACTCTGAGAACTTGAACCAAATAAGTTGTTCTTTATAAATTACGGGATCACAGTTATTTTCTTGTAGCAATAGCAATCAGGCCTGGGATAGCATTTGGATATACTTAGGAGCTAAGAGAGAGAACACACTGCTGGTACTTTGGGTGCAGCAAGCCAAGGGGTATTTTCAGGAAGGAGGCAGCTTGTGAAGGAGACTAGCGGAAGACAGAGTGGGAAGATGGGAGAGGATTTGGTGGGGGATGGGTAGAAGTTGAGCTAAAGTGGGAGGCAGGGGCCAGGTGTAGGAACTCAGAACCTCACAGAGACCGAGCTAGAGATGGGGACATGGTCCAGAGGGCGTAGAGACAGAGTGATGGGGACACAGGTCTTGAAAGCTTGGGACCAGAAGATGATATAATATACTTAACTGTGGCAGAAGATTGCCCCAGTTGCTGGTCTAAGAGAAGACTCTAGAAGATAAAAGCAGAAGTGGTTTTCATGGGGCCACAAAGCGGAGTGTTGCAAATAGATTCTGAAAACCGTGGAGCCTGTGGTCAGTGTTATGATTGTTTTCTGGGTCAGATGTAAGTCCAGATCTCCTTGGTTTCAAATGGTTCAGTGTGGAGAAGCTCAGGGAGAAAGGGGACCACTATGACGATCCTCTGTAACTGTGACGTGCAAGGTTTTTCTGGCTTTGTGGCAGGTGGCTCCAGGGGCGTCAGTGCTGCCACCATGGCTCTCTGCTCCTCCTCACCCTTCTCCCTGTGGGTTGGCCTGCTTCCCACTGCACTGGTTACTCTCAGTTGTTAGCTTGATGAGATCTAGAAACACCTGGGAGAAGGGCTTCTGGGCATGGCATGCCCCCAGGAGGTTATCCTAAGTCAGTTAGGTGGGTAGACCTTCCCACTGTGGGTGGCACCATTCCCTGGCTTCCATTCCAGGATGGAGAAAGTAGGTCGGGCATAGACATTCATTACTGCCTGGTTTTTTTTGGCTGGATGCAATGTGACCAGCTGCCTCAAGTTCTTGTTAGCCCAGCAAAGGGACTACAGATAATGAAGACATACACCTTTCATATACTAATGCTTTCCATGAGCTAGGTTAGATGGCCACTAGCATCCTGAGTTCATATAGTGGCCTGGGAACTCCAGCTGCAGTACAGCTTTCTTGGCTGCATTTACATACCAGTTGCAAGGAAGTTCAGTGATTGGCCCTGCTTTCCCAATTTGCACATTTTCCTAGGGAACTTTTCTATCGGCTCTCTTTCTTTCACATTTGCATACTCTTTCAGGGAGGCTTACTGATTGGTCCTACCTTGTCCTGTAGAGATCCCAGACCCACCCTTGGACCAGTCTTCATTAATAGCCTCTTGAGACCTGGATTATGTGTGTCTACTCTTTCTCTTTGGATCACCTAACCTTTTTCTCTTCCTTCCCTAACTGGGGTCTGCCCCTTGGGGTAGCACGCCAACACACTGGTGAAACCTGTGTCCTTACCCTCAACAGAGCCACAGTGAAGGACAAGTCACGTGCCAATCCTGGTGACTATTGTGCAGGACACATGATTCTTTTGCTCCAAAAGAATCCTGGCCCATGCTACCTGTTCTCAAAATGCTTATTTGGGAACAGTGACCTGGATGGGTTTCACTTCTTAATAACTTTTCCTTGATTCTGGAAATGCCACTTGACCTTTCTGAGTCTTAGCTTCCTTCTCTGAGGTCACTGAATTGTATAGACAAGATAGTCACTGGGCACTCTGGAAGAGGCAGAGTGCCATTTGGGTGAGAGCTGCTTATTGGCCTGTCTTTAAGGCACAGTACAGAAAGAGTGGCTGGGAGCAAGGATAATGGTGCGTTTTGTTTTGAACCTTCTCTCTGCACATCCCATTTCTGGCTTCTTTGTATAACTTCTCTCAAGGCGTATTTGTCTTCTCTTATTATGCCTTCACATCCTGATTGGATCTTGGGTAGAAGTCCTTTGGTGAGGATGCTGGCTTGGAGACCCACTCCAGATTAACTTGTGTCTTTTGTCTTCTGGCCAATGATGCTCTCAGCAGTATGGCACCTGCAGTATTTTAGATTTACAGGGAGGAAAGGACAACACGTTCTATATTGATAAGATTTAAGTAAGACTCAAGGAGAAATTAAAAGATGGCGTAGGAACCACACACAACTTCCAGCATTATCATGGGCTGCCTTCCTTCCTGGTTCTTTAATTATGTTCTTGGTTTAGCAGAGTGTACCATCTCAATACCCAGATGGTTTTTATGTAAAAAAATTTTTTTCAAATGTTAATTTCCAGTGACTGATGTTCTCTGCCTAAATCATTTTCCATTGTTCCTATTTGATAAGAACTGTATTTGAACTGCTTCTTTCAAAGTTGGAGTCTTTTGTAATGGGGTTTTTTTTCTTAGTGGTTTTACAGGTGTATGAAAATGCTAAGCTGTGTATTGTATTTGAGAGTTTTGAAAATTCTTAGTTGCAGCTAATTTAAGGAGAGGAGAAAAAAAATAAATAAAAGAGGTGATTAGTAGCCCCTTTTGGTTTTGAATGCCCTCGCCTTGGGTTTTGTGTGTGCTTATTCGTGTGCAAATTGGTGTGCAAATTGGTGTGCTTATTTTGGATGGGTTGAGATGCAGGCCTCGCACCGCCCTGCCAGCTGCCCTGGCTCTTTCAGGGGGACCCTTCCCCAATTCTCCAGGCTGAATGGTTCTTAGCTAGCCTGTTCAGCTTAGCTTTCTCCCTAATGAGTCAGGCCTTCCCGAGAAACAAAGCCGGCCTGGCCCCTCTTCTCCTTGAAGGCTTGTTTATGGCCACAGCGGTGGCATCCCTTCTCTTGGAACTGAGGACTAGGCCCTCTCTGGGCCACCAAGAGCTGCAGTGCACGGTGGCTATAGCTACTCTCGGCTCTTGGGGGTTTCTGTTCTCAGCGACAGTACCTAGAAAAGCTTAAGCCTCAGGGTTCCCCTAACACCCCCTTCTCCCAACACCTCCCACCCCCTACCCCAGCAGCCAGGCCCTGCTACTGTTGGGGAAAGCAGCATTAGGTGGGTAGTGACCAGGAGCTGAAGGACTATAGTTCTCAGGTCCGAACACCGTCATCCTCATCATGCGCTAGCAGGAAGATGGAGGCCTGCGGAGCCATCCTGGACCTTGTGCTTTTGAGGCACAAGGGTTGTGCTTGCTTAGTCCAGGCCCCTGTACTTGCCAGGCCACCTCCACTTGCTTATTAACAGTGACCCCAGTGCAGTTGCGCCACTGGCTGCCTTTCTAGGCCTTTGTGGTCACATCCTGTTTACCTAGGCGTGAAATAATCACAACCTGTTGGACTTAATTTTTTTTTATTTTGTCGAGGGGTTTTCGTGCGTTCCTACAGTAAAAGGACTGTGTTATCACTTAGGGAGATCCCATCAGTAAATATGAGATGACTGTGCTCCTGGGAGGAATGCTCACAGTCAAGGTTAAGAAGTAATCTGCTTCTTCACTGGATGAACCATTGCCCTCCGCCAAGTGTGTGCTTGCCTCACCTCTGACACGGACTTGATAAGGCGGCCAAGATGGCTGGCCACCCATCTTCCTTGTGAGCCAGTTGGCCATACCCCTGCTTTCCTGCCTCTATCATGAGTGGTCAGTCTGCTGAAACATCTTAGAAAGACTGCTGTTGGGAGGAACTCCCTCACCGGCAAGCCTCACTTCAGAAGATACCACCTGATTCTCAGTTACAGACTGTGGCAACTGAAGAGAGCAGAAAAACCAGAAAAATCGAGGGCAAAGAGAAGAAAAGGAAAACTTGTTCTCTGTGTATTTTGTTTTTGTTTGATAGATAACCTTTTTTTGGGGGGGTGGGGGACCTGCAAAGCCAGTAAAACTCTCTCTGGTGTTTTTCTCTAGGCTGGTTCTGGTCATGTACAGTAACCTGTGGCCTATGGCTTTTCTGGAGACTATAGCTTTATTTAAGGTTCAAGGTTGCCTGGGGAATCACATTCAGGAGTCCAGATTCGCAGCTGAAGCTAAGCTGTGTCTTTGGAGTTAGGACCCTAAGGTCAATTGACATGCTCGGAAGTCATCATTAAGTTTAGGGAAGTGAGATTGGAGATAGGAGGGTGAACCTGAGATGTGGGATCCTGATCATTCCAGGGTAGAGGGGATCCTGGAGGCTATCCCAGAGAGAGGTTAAAGGATGCTGTGAATACCAGAAATTGGGGTTATGGGAAACAACTGGAGATTGGATAAAGGAGGGGTGATTTTTCACATTGCTTCTAACAGTTGCACAGCAATGTTACCTAAGGTGTCATAATACCAACATGTAAATACTCCTTATGGGGAAGATGTAAGTAAAATCAGGGGCTATCCCTCACTAGTGTGCTTCAGTGATGCTCATGATGCCTTAAGATTGGCTTTCATAGAGAGCATCTCAAAGCAGGTTGCAGAATGCAGGCAGCTCTGCCGGTGAGTGACAGGTTGTCCCAGGAATGTCACCCTTCATTTCCCAGACATATCTGGAGAAGGAGCCTTGCATATTCTCTACCCTGTCCAGTTCTATGGACACATTGGATCCCACTGCTTGGAGTAAGGGAGCTGAGAAACCCTTTGTGGACATCTAGCCAGGCAGAAGTGACTTGAGTCGCCACCGTGCCACACTGTTCTCTGTATGGTCATTTACTTCTTTCAAATCCAGCTACTAGAGACAGAGAGTAGACTCCTATCTTAGCTCAAGAGTCTTGGAGCCAGGAAGACGAGGCTTCCAAACCCTGCTTCCAGCATCTGGGGCTCTGAGCAGGGACCTGCCTGTCTGATCCTTAACTTAATCATTTGTAAAGTAGACTCCCATGGTCGAGTGAGAGTTTTGTCTGACCATTGTGTGCCCACTAATGTCTGGGGAAATTGCATCTGCCTTGAAGTGTTAGGGTTTCGTGGTGACAGACACATCCAGGTTACCCAGAGGGCTTTCTCCTACTTCCTGTCTCCGGAAGTTCCTGCTGTGGCTTGAGCTGAGCCCACCATTTCCCATGCAGCTGGCTCAGACTTTCTTCTGCCGTGAGGAGGCGAACCTCTTCCCCCACCATGAGTGTTCCGCCTCAGTTAAACCTCCCACCCCACCTGCACCTTTGTGACCTGGCAGGGGATGAACATCTGAGAACCTGGCCCTTCACTGTATCACTTAGACAGTTGTACACTGTCGCCCTGGTGACACCAGAGAAGGACACTTGGTGACCTTCTTCAGCACCAGAGAAGAGCCATGAACACTTTGCCAGCAAGCTCTTTGCCTTTGATCTTGGTGGGGAAATGGTGGCTGGGGCAAGGGTGAAAACGCCCGGGGCTTCAAAAGCTGGACACAGACCCCTGGAGAAGCCTCACATTTCGGGGAGACCAGAGTTTTAGGGTTTAGGGCCGGAGCTGGGTTTGCCCATGGCAGCCCCACTCACTCCGTTTCCATACAGTGGACTTTATACTCAGTCTAGCTTTACCGAGGATTATGGGTATAAAGCTTGAAACCATTTCTCATTCATACCTTTGCCTTTTCCCACTTTCAGGAACCTCAGATCATGAGAAGAGATTTTGTTGTTATTGTTGCTGTTTTTTGTGATTGGACCCAAGGCCTAATACATGCCAGGCAAACACTCTGCCACCAAGCTTATATCTCCAGTCACTGTTTTAGTCTTTGTTTTGTTTTGTTTTGTTTTGTTTTGAGAGAGGGCCTCACTAAGCTGCCCAGATTTCCTTTGACTGGCCAGGCTGACCTTGAACTCAATGATTTTCCCGCCATAGCCTTCTGAGTAGCTGGCAGAACAGGCCTGTACCACCAGGCCCTGGTTGGGAGCAGCTTCCTGGCAGTGTCCCAGGGGCCACTTGCCGCCTGGGCTGGGCTCCCTGAAAAGAGTTGCCAGGCCCCAGCTGAAGGTGGAATGGGGGCTGCCAGGAGAAGAGAATCTCTGCTTCTGCTTTCTGGTCAGAGGTACTGAGCCCCACGTCCTTGACTGCCTCTAGGGCCATAGGCTCGCTGGTACCACTGAGATGGGTGTTGTTGCTGGCCATGCCTGGGATGGCAAGGAGAGAAGATGTTAGACCAGGCGGCAGCACTTGTGGAGTGATTTTTGCTCTCGTTTCCTAGTCTTATTAAAATTTAAAAATACCTTATTACTTCCACAGAAGAAAGATTTTAGAGACTGGCAAAAGTGAATATAACATTTTGTTCGATATTAAAAGTTAATTTAAGTCAGCAGCAGAGGCCTAGACGAGCGTCTTCTCTTTTCTTCATTTGGTGGTGTAATTGACCCCTCGTACCTCCATCCGGCTTCACACTCATTCAGCAGAGGCTAATTACAGGGTGCAGAGCTGCCACATGGGTGCGAGCTACATCATTCTGACGGTTTAAAACTTGTCCAGAAAAATTTGCTACAGACTTTAGCAAGTGGAATATTAACTCAGAGTGAGAGAGGTCTGTGGTGTCATCAAACCAAATGGGGGGTGTATCAAGACTAGTCACTATACTTTCTAGACCTACAATTTAAGAGTGCTTCTCCCCCACCCCTACCCCCATGCTAGAGATTGAAGCAGAGCTTCAGACATGCTAAGTGCTTTACCCATGATTTGTTACCCCTCACTGAATTTCTAAATTCAAACACATGGTTTAATGTAAAATCCCGGGAGATCAGTTTTTCTATACATGTGGTCAGCTTTACAAAGCTAGAACAATGGATTTCATTTCCTTACAGATGCAGAAGATTATCCTTGTCAAAATGCAGAAATGACATAAAAAGGAGAGCTTTATACATTAGCTACAATATGTCTCAGATGTCAGGATAACTAGCCCCCAGAAGGCGGTATGCCCTGGTGGTTCTAGTCTTAGCTTTTGGGAGTTAACAAGTCTTATAACCTGTACCTGGCCTGGGGCTGGGGTGGGGACCGTGCCATCACCTGCATCCCAGTGGAGCAGAGAACTCTGGGAGCAAAGGAAACAGCCAGCTCAGGCCAGTTTCTCTTTAAGTTTGTTCTGGGACGGGCACAGGTTGAAGGGCTGTGGTGTTGCTTGTGTTTTGAGGAGCAAAAGGCTTCATCCTCCAAATCGGGATCTTATGGTATTGTCTGGAAGTAGGGGAGTGAATCTAGCTCCTTGGCCCACCGAGGAAATGAGTATTGGGTCCGATTCTGTTTGCCCTGTGGGTGTCTGGCTCCTTAGCGGCTGTTGTAATGAGCCATTGACTCTTGTAACTGCATTTCCTGCACGTTTCATTTTATAGTTCTGAAGTTTTAGTCCATAAATCTTTTGAACTTGAGGTTTTAAGTTGGAGGAGCCATGCGGTTAGAGGTGGGTGGGAGAATGCCAAGTTTATTTTTCATGCGTGTTCATAGGGCCTGGCCCATCACCCCCTTCTTCTCTCTCTTTATATGCCACGGCTTGTGCTAAATTATTTATCTTCGTATTCATAGAATATCTCCATATTCATAGAATATTTGGGTTCAGAATGAGCCTGGAAATGGCAGTGCTCAACCCAAGAATAGCCATCGTAATGGGAAAGTTTCTGTTTAAATAATGAGAGCTGCTGGACTGGGGTGGAGGCCTGTAAAACACTGAGGTGAATGAGGCTCTGGCTGTGGTCGTCAACAGAAAGTAAAGACCTCTTCCTCCTCCCAAAAAAGCCCTGGAGATGGAGCTCAGTGCTCAAGGTGGTGCTTGCCTAGGAGGCACAGTGTCCTGGGTCCGACTCCCAGCACCACATAAACTCATGCCTGTGATCTCAGAACTCAGGAGGTAGAGACGGGAGGGTCACAAGTTCAAGGTCGCTTTACAGTACTCAAGGTCACTTTACGGTACATAGTGAGTTTGAGGCTGGGATGCAAGGGGTTCCATCTTAAAGAAAAATAGGGGCTGGAGAGGTGGCTCGGCAGTTAAGGACACTGGCTGTTTTTGCAGAGGACCAAGGCTCAGCACCCACATGGTGGCTCACAAATGTGTGTAACTCCAGTTTGAGAGGTTTTTTTTTTTTTTTTTTTTTTTTGGTTTTTTTGAGACAGGGTTTCTCTGTATAGCCCTGGCTGTCCTGGAACTCACTTTCTAGACCAGGCTGGCCTCGAACTCAGAAATCCACCTGCCTCTGCCTCCCGAGTGCTGAGTTTCGGAGAATCTTAATCTTATACTTTCTTCTGACCTCCATAGGCACTGGGCACCCATGTGATGCACACTACATATATGCGGGCGGGCAAAACCCTCATGCATATAAAATAAAGTAAATCCCAGAAAACTGAAAGTAAAAAAGAATAAAGCTGCTGGAATGCATCTTGATGTTGGTGGGAATATAAATGGTGCAGCCATGGTGTTTTCTCAATAATTGGACATAGAGATGTTATATGATATGTATGTGCTATGTGCTTACACACACACACACACACACACCATATTAAGAAGGCAGGAACTTGAATAGGCATCTAAACATCGGTGATCATTATTACAGTATTGCTTGTAATAGTCACAGGTAATATCCATCAACTAACGAATAAATAATAAAGCAAACATATAGGATGGAGTATTATCGAACCATCCAAAAGAATGCTGCAGAGTGTGCCAAGTGCAGGAACCAAGATTGTATGGTTGTCTTCCTATTAGATTTCTAAAGGAAACTTGGGTCTATGGAGACAGGAAGTGAGAGAGTGGTCTGCTGTTATATTATTTTACCACCTAAAACATTATAAGCCAAGGCTACTAGAGAGTCCTGTGTAGATCTTGGGATCCCTGTCTTCCTAAGGCTGTACCTAAAGCTTGACCATGCACTGTGGGCGGGGCCCCAAGGCTCCTCCACCCTGTGCTGATCTGAGGTTCCCTTTCCAGGGTCAGGAGCAGCTGTCACTTGAAGCTTGCCTTCTGTTGGTTTATATGCTCACTTCTATTTAAGTTCTATTTTAAGTTGCCTCTCCCTGCATTTGCTAACTAAGACTGTATTTTGTTAACTCAGTGAGACATGATGAAAAGAACAGAAAGATCTCACGTAGGTGGTACAGGTAAGGCCTAAGGTAGGGCTGCCTGAGTTGGGAGACAATGCCCATTCATACAGCAGAGGGACTGAGTTCTTCAGGTGAAGGTTTAGAAAAGACATGGCCTTTTAAAAAAAAGGCAAAACAAAAAAATCAAGGAAAATACATATTTTGCCCTGCTCTGGAAACAGACTTGGCTCCGGCACAGCAGGTGGCCGAGGGACTCAATCTGGGGAAGGAAGGCATCAGGCTTGCCTTGGTGCAATCAGAGTTAAGTGCAGAAATTTAATTAAACAGCATCAAGGACAGCAGAAACTTCGTAAAGCCGCAGTGCACTGTCAGATTCAACAGTTATTCCAAGGAGTACAATCCACAGATGGTGTCTAATTGATAAATTAAAGTTAGGCTTCTCTAATGGCTTTGCATTTAAGCCCAGTTTCCCACCCGTGCGCTGACCGCCACTTCTGTGAAGCCCCCTTCCCCTCTCTGTCCTCCAGGCCTACAAGGGGAAGAAAACAAAAAACCAAAACCAAAACAAATAACTGAAATCACGAGGTTCCCCCTTTCTCAGTCCCTAGAAAGGCAGCATCTGCTGGGTCCTTGGATTTGAGTGTGAGTGCCACCCCCTCCCCTTCAAGCCCAGAGCCCCCACTTGGGGTGGTCTTGTGCAAACCACCGAACAGTCGGAACACTTAGGTCCTGTATGTGCTTTGTGTTCTGTTGACCTGGATCTGTTACTCAGATCTGCCTAGGCCATTCTTTTCCACAGCTCCTCCTCTGTCCCTCCATCGTCACCCCCCACCCCCACCCCCCACCCCATTCTTTTTTTAGCATTGTTGGCTTTCATCAGTCAGAGCACTAGATTTTTTTTTTTTTTTGTACAAAACAAAAGCCTCAGTTTATTAAAACAAAAACAGTTTACAAAAATCCAGCCCAGAGCCCGTCTGTTTTTCAGGCCTTGTAGCACTTCCTGTCTGTCAGCAGTTGATATCCAGAGAACTGACTTTTCATTTCAACAGAAATAATTTGCTGTTTGCAAAGATCCGGTTATATTCGGAGATACCAGTCCTCTATTGAGACTCAAGGGCACATACATACACAAACACACCCTGGAAGGTCAGCAGATGGGGAAACTTAGGCATTCGGTTCTGGGGAGTTCCCTTGGGGCATAGTCTGTGAACTCTTGTGTTCCTGGTAGCACAGCAGAGGCCTTAGGCACACAGAGCAGTGGGCATTCATTCATCCTAGTTAGTGTCCGTGCGTGGACACTTACTGTGCTCTTGAGATGCTCAGAGGACCTTGGAGAGGGGTAGGGGAAGTCACATGGAGCACCGGGACTATGGGGACAAATATCACAGATGCCACAAGTAGGTACCTGGGCGGTACCTCTTGGCACAGATACCCTAGAACAGTGGTTCTCAACCTTCCTACTGCTGCAACCTTTTAATATAGTTCCCAGTGTTGCGGTGACTACCCCCCCCAGTCATTTTCAATGCTACATCCTAACTATAATCTTGCTACTGTTATGAATTGTAGTGTTTTCCAATGGTCTTAGGTGAAAGAATTCCTTCGCCTCCAAAGCCCTTGTGACCTGTGGATTGAAAACTGCTGTTCTAGAGGGAGAGTGGGGTGGTCTCAAAACCAGACCCAGGCCCATCTGTGAGATCAACAAGAAGGCGTATCTCAGCAGGAATGTGGAGGAGCCTCTCTTGGACAGCAGCGCCTGCCGACAGGCTCAAAGTCTAGGAGAGTCAAAGGCAGGGCATGGGGAGAAACCTGCAATGTCAACCTAGCAGGTTCATTCTTTTCAGCACTTCCTGCTCGGCTGGTGTTGGGAGCTTCTTATACTCTCTTGTTTCTTTGCTTTATTCCTGTATATGTATCAGAATCTTTTTCTTCCCTGATGTTGAAGATAAAACCTAAGGTACCGCACACGTAAGACTAGGCCTCTGCTACTGAACTGTGTGACCCAGCCATATTGCAGCCTCCTCTGTCGTGTGTGCCTGGCGCACTGAAGAGTCTCAGATGCTGACTGAGTGAACAGACTCTCTCTCTGATGGATATGATCTATCCTGGCTGACCTTGGAGTCAGGTCTGTGGTTCTGATGGCTTTCAGTTTTATTCTGGAGTCTATCTGACGCCTCGCTGTTCCTCACTGTCCTATAAAGGGATCATGTACGTGTACCAGCTGTTAGGGATGCTATAAAGAATACTGTTGGGGGTTGTAAATAATAGCCCCGTTCTCTGTTTAGACTAGGTTGCTGTTTCTGTCCTAAAAGAAACAGCAAAAAAGGAGAGGAGAAATAAAACTTAGCTCCCTCTACCTCTACATGTAATTGTTAATAGTATAGGACCAGTTGGGTTTTGTACCTGCATTGGTGCTTATATGTGTGTTGGGTACACGTGTGTTTGTCCGTGTGTGGAAGCCAGAGGCTGTGTTTGCTTAGACACTCTTCACCTTTTTACTGAGGCAGGGTCACTTACTGGTTTGAAACTAGCCAGAGTGTCTGAGCTCCAGGGATCCACCCATCTCTGCCTTCCAATTCTGGGATTACAGTCATGAGCCATCACTCCTAACTTTAAAAAAAAAATAAAGCATTGGGAGGTAGAGGCAGGTGGATTTCTGAGTTCGAGGCCAGCCTGGTCTACAGAGTGAGTTCCAGGACAGCCAGGGTGATATAGAGAAACCCTGTCTGGGGGGAAAAAACAAAGACAAAAACAAAAAACCTAAATAAAATTAACAAAACAAAAAGCTAAAAGACAACAATAAAACCCCACAGGTTCTGAGGATAGAATTCTTGTGCTTGTAAGGCAAGTTCTCCTCCCTGCCCTAACTAATAATAATAACAACAACAATAGTTATTATTTTGAGATAAGGTCTCTATTTATTCCAGACTGGCTTTGAACTCATGACCCTCCTGCCTTAGCCTCTGGAGGGATGAGAGTAAGGGAGTATGTTAGCATATATCCTGGTAGGGCCAAGTTGAAAACAGAAGGTTTTCTTTGTACCATGGAACCTTGGCGTGCTCTTTGCTCCATATCATGCTGTCTCAGAGCCAGAATACAGAGGTGATGGGGAGCGAGGATTAGATTATATATATTTGTTTACTTATTGCCAAAGAGGAACTGTGAGGATGCTGTGGTGGAACCTGGCCTAATTGCCTGTTGTTTCTTTTTTGCAATGGTGTGGGTGGTTTTTGAAATTCCCTGTAGTTTATGGAGGCGAGCTGTGCCTTGCGGGTGCCAGATGATGTAGCCGAATGGCTGTCGGCTGTTTATTTGCTAGTCTGTCGTTCTCAACACAGCATTCTTGATTTCGGGAGGCCCAACACTGTTTGATGTCCCCTCCTCCTCCACCTCTAAATATAACCAGCCAGTCAATCAGTTTTGGCAGCCATCAGGGCTAGGGCTGTCAGATGGAGTTTGCCTTGGATCCTCTGAACTATTGGCTTGTTTTCCCAGCTTGCAAGTGTATTCAAATAGTGAGATTGGAATTAGCCTTGCAAACATGCCGGCAGGTGGGGCGTCCAGGTTGAGAAGGAGGCTGCCGTTTTGGTGTCGGATGACATTTCTCTCTCCTCCACTCTCAGAAGTGGAGGGAGTGGCTTTCACGCATAGTGAGCAAGATGCGTTGGTGTGTTTGCCTGAATTGTGATTAAATTTTTTTTCTTTTAAATTTTAAGTTGTTGCAAGAGAGAAAATGAGAAACTGGCGGGTGGTGGGGATTACTCGAAGGCTGCGTTGGATGGAGGCGGAGTACAGATGTAGTTTGGGGGGTGTTTTCCCAGGGTATGTCAAGTGGACTCTGAGGTTCCCATCCTGTCCAGGGTTCTGTCAAGAGCCTAGGTCTTCAGAAAGGACACAGCTTCCTGAACTGGAACAGCCCTTCCTACTGCTGCCCGGAGGCTATTCCTGTAGGCTAGGAACAGTGTGGCTCCTAGTCCCCCTTCCCCCCTGAGGCTTGTTAAAGGGACCTGTGGGTAGCTGCCAGAAGATGCTAAATCCCAACCTGAAAGGCACCAGGGAGAAGCCTCACACACACATTGCCATCCCTCTCATCCGCAGTTGCTTTTACCTGAAGCTTCATTTAAGGATGCAGTTTCGGTTGTCTATGGCATGGCCTGGGCACATGGGTCCCTGCACTTCTGCCAACTGTGTGGCACCCTGTAGGCCTGGGCAGCTCTGTGATTGGTGCCAGCCACAGGCGCAATCATCCAATGACGGGCATCCACACTGGGTTCCGTAGGGCTCCCGGTCTTTAGCTGAGTTTAGAGAGGAAGAAGTTAAAGTGGTTCACCCAGGCCCCAGGGGCTCAGAGACGTGGAGAGCAGAACCGCAGGCAGTTCCCGCAGCACATGGTTGTCCTATAAGTGAATCTTCCAGGGGAGTTGTTTTGTGGTCCAGGACCCTTGGCTATCCATGACACCCTTGCATGGGATCTGTAAAGATATTTTTCCTTAATGGATATACAGTGGAATTTTCCAGAGGAAATCTCTACCAAGGATTTCCATCTTGGGCTGCCTCCTGGTCATTTGGTGAAGTTTGGCTAAATGTTGAGAAAGCTTGTCCTAGGCAGGACCTGCTTCAATCCCCTGGTGGACTATTGGTGCTGTTGCTGGTGCCTTGGGCTGATTTTCTGTGATCCTCGAGGGAGGACACACCAGAATGGCAACAGGCCTCAGTCACGGGCCTCGTTGTTAACTGTGCTTCCTCCTCTGTCACGGGGAGAAAGGGAGTGTGGGTTCTGAGCAGCTGTGTGCTACAGAGCACTTGGACCCTGAGAGGAGAGGTGGTGACCTCTCTGACCCCGTGCAGCCCCTGCAAATAGAGCAGGCAAGAAACTTCTGAACAGACAACGTGGGCATCTGCCAGAGAGAGAGGCCCTCCCATTACTGAGTAATTTGTTTTGGGTTAGTCCCCTGAGAGCTGGGGGGGAGGGGGGGCGTGTAGCACCTTCTCAGTTGCTCCTGGCTTTGCAAAGGAATATGATGCAATGCTCACACAAGATGTCAATTAGCTCTGAACCAGGAAGGAAAGTATGAGAGGGCCCAGTCTGTGCATGGGTCGGGTGCGGTGCTGTTCTGTGAGTTCCTTTATTTCATGTGCTCCTGCGAGCCGAATCTGATACCCAGGTTAACAGATGAACAAAAAGGGGGTACCTTTGTTTGTGTCAGGCCATGAGGCTTCCTTTCTGGTCTCTCAATACTGTATCTACAGGTCCCTAGAGAATGATGGGACCGTGATCTGGAGGGGTTCAGAGGAGAAAGGAGCCAGGGTTTACCTTCACCCTCCCTTAACAAGACTAGAAGACAGTAAAGGGCCCCAGAAATAAATAATTGTTAACCAGACTGATTAATCAATAGACTAATTAAAAATCAAACACCTTAGAACACCACGGTCTGGGTTAATTATAAACCAACATTGAGGCGTTAAAACTTGTCCAGCCCATGGCTTTGAATTATTAACTGAATGAGTTAATTTCAAGCCGTCAGTTTAGGTAGCTGTGAGACCCAGGGTTAGAAGGAGGGGAATTGGTGGGCCCGTTCCTTCGAGGGCCCGCTTTGGCACCATGATCTTTATCACTGTTGCTGTTTGCATTTTAAATAGAAATATCCTAAATGTTAGGCAGAACCTCACACGCTTCAGTAAACTGTGCCGAAGGAGCAGAGCGAGCCAGCAAGCGTTGGCTTACACATTTCCTTCCTGTTGAAAGAAGAAATGGTCTTAGTATCCCAGCATTCCAGTGGGAGAAAGGGCTCTGATGATTGCTTTCGGCTTTCAGTGATGACCCAGATGATGTACCCCCACTACCACCCCAGCCCAGCCCTGGCCCAGGCTCCGGCTTCTGTCTCGGTTGCTCTTTAGTGTGTTGGGTTTTTTTCTCTTTCTGAGACCAAGGTCCAAGTGTGGGTTCTCAGAAGTCAACCCTGACCACCTGCTCTGATTTGAGACCCCTATAACACTGGGTGATGGCTGAGTGACCTCACCATGCTTATGAGGGGTTTTTAACACAGGTATTTTTTTTTTAAAGATTTATTTATTTTATGTGTGAGTACACTGTAGCTGTCTTCAGACACACCAGAAGAGGACATTGGATCCCATTACAGATGGTTGTGAGCCACCATGTAGTTGCTGGGAATTGAACTCGGGACCTCTGGAAGAGCTCTTGATCACTGAGCTGTCTGGGCCTCAGTGATGTCTCATGATGGAGACACAGGCAGCCAGGTTGTTGATGAAAACAGTATTTCACAGAAGCTCTTATACGGTGCTTGCTATTTTCTAGAGGTCTTGCAGGACAGCCCTGTTTGCTCCTCAGCGGAGCTGTTCTCTCATACATGACGTACGCGGGTAGGCTCAGTGACTTCCCTGAGTGTTCCCGTTTCCTTTCTTAATTTGCTAAATGGGCTTTAAAATGGGAGATAAATGTAAATTTCAGCTCCATAAAATAGTCACTTTCAAATGCTCATGACTCAAATTAATTAATTAAAAAACAGCTTAACGCACCACTCGTGCCTACAAACGCGCTAAGTGTGTAGTGTCTGCTCCGTTCGTATGGCGGATGGGGTCACATTACAAGTTCCATCGACGAGGGGGAGAACATGCTCGAATCCAGTCTCCACATTTACAGAGCAGAGAGCCTCCCATGGCTTGTTTATTTAGAATATTGACTACTGCCTCTGCCCTCTTCCCAATTATAGAAACATGGAGGAAACTTGAGAAGCCATCAGTATTAAGTAAAATTCCCTTAGTCCTTCCATTTACCGTTTCTACATGGCCATTCTTAATGCTTTTAAGCATTTTCTTTCTTTTTCTCAAGACAAAAAAAAGAGAAAGAAATGGGTATATGTGTATGTGTACATGCGTGCATGCCTGGCCACACATCATTTGCTGGTATGTTTTCATAACTGTATCATGAACATTTCTGCATATCATTCACCATTTTCTTTCTTTCTTTTTTTTAAAGATTTATTTTATGTTTATGAGTACACTGTAGCTGTCTTCAGACACACCAGAAGAAGGCATCAGATCCCATTAGAGATGATTGTGAGCCACCATGTGGTTGCTGGGAACTGAACTCAGGACCTCTGGAAGAGTAGTCAGTGCTCTTAACCGCTGAGCCATCTCTCCAGCCCCATTCACCATTTTCTAAAGACAAAGTTTTTACTGTCTAAATGGTTTAGCAATTTAGGATTATACTTGATTATACTTGGTGGGGTCAACTCCTGTTACTGAATGGTTAACTTGTTAACAGTTTCATACAAATAACACTGGCATATTATTATACTCACATACCTGTCACCTTTTATAGTGTGTATATAAGGTGGCATGACCAGGGTTAAAGACTATGTATGGCTAATTTGTTCATTTGTTTTTGAGACAGGTCTCACTATGTTACCCTGGATTCTGTGAATCTCACTAAGTAGGTCAGGCTGGCCTTGAATTTGAAGTAATTCTGCCTCAGCCACCATGCGGGCCACTGTGGATATATTCCAGATGCTTTTATGCATGTGTGTACATGCAGTATGAATGGGTAATAGAGTTACATGACCACTAATATGTGATTTTACAAATATAAATATCTATAATATGTGTGTTTATATATAATATCTTTAAATATATATATTTTCAGATCATATTGTTCCCCTAGGAGAAAAGGAATTCTCAACAGAAATCTTGTATATTAGCTTTGCTTGGTTAGAGTTTCTGCTGCTGTGATGAAAACACTATGGCAGAAAGCAGCTGGGGGGGGGGGAAGGGTTTATTTCAGCTCATATTTCACCAGGTCACAGTCCATCACTGTGAGAAGTCAGGACAGGAACTCAGACAGGGCAGGAACCTGGAGGCAGGAGCTGATGCTGAGGCCATCCATGTATGGCAGGGTGCTGCCTCTTGGCTTGCTCTCCATGGCTTGCTCAGCCTGCTTCCTTAGAGACCCAGGATCCCCAGTGACCTTAGAAAACGTCCTACAGACCTGCTCACAGGCCAATCCTATGGAGGCATTTTCTCAATTCAATAGTCTTCCTTCCCAGATGATCCTAGCATGTGTCAAGTTTACAAACCAAAAACCAAACTAGCCAGAACATAACTTAGCTTTTAAAAAATATCAACGAGTATTTCTAAAAATAATAAGGGTTAATGAATGGAAGAACACTTGCCCGACATGCATTAGGCTATAGATTTGATTTCCACACTGGGGGAAAACAAAAATCAGGAAAAACCCAGAGCTCCTTGATCATATAAATGTTGCTGTTTGTGCCAAGGGCAAGGCTGAGTTTTCAGCCTGGAGTTTCTTGGTCCACTGGGCCCCAACTTTCTACTGTGTGTCCTTCAGTGTGTTTGGTAGCCTCTCTCCAGGGCTTGTTGACCTACCTAGCTTCTGAACACTAACCTACCTACTTGCTTAAGTATCTTACATGGTTAACATTTATCTAAGTTTGTGGCTGCAAATAGTTTTCCTCTGAATCAGAATTTACAGTGTAACTGTCCCGAGAAAGCTCTCCCATGGGTGTGGGAAGAGGATTGTGGGGAGCTGAGGGAAGCCCCACCCCAACCCTCATACCTGCCCCCCTCCCTTCGGATTCACTACCAGCAAGCTTATCAGCGTGTTTCCATCCTCCTGAAGTTCCTTTCTGTAGGAGGTTCGGATAAACAGAAAAGCACACTGCACCTGTTCTTTATTTATTTCATTATACAAAGAAGCAACAGGTACTTTCTGATGTTAAAAATATAAACGAGACCGAAACCAGTATTGCTACCTGTTTCTAGAGCAACATGAGAGATTCTTCACCCTGCCTGTGTACTCTTATCATTGTGGGTCCTTTCTTTCATAGGCCACACTCAGTTCCAGGTGAGGGCATGTTTCAGATCTTGGTTTGCAATTGTTTGCTCAAGAATGAGGATAGTTTTTCTGAATATATAGCGCATATTGATTAGCTAATTGCAAGAAGAAGAAGAAGAAGAAGAAGAACAACAACAACAACAACAACAACAGCAACAACAACAACAACAAGAGAAGAAAATATATAAAACAAAACCAAGACAGAATTCTGAGTAGGACACAGGATTTATGGTCAGCCAGTGTTAAGCAGAGTTAGGGACCTTGGGCCTTGTCTTGTTTCTCTCTTTCATTTTCTAGGTGAGAAAGCTGAGCCCCAGTAAACATTAGCACTAGCCTGTCCCAGGTTAGGCAGCTAGTGAGAACCAAAACTGAAATGTCAGGCTCTGCTGTATGTCTTTTTGAGCGACGATAACGATCTGATTTTAAGCACAAGAACAGAGGCAGTATTTTGGTCTGGTTTCAGTTGCAGAGAGCTGAGCCTGATCCTATCCAGTTTTAAGCCAGTAAGGAATGTGTTGAGGAATGGGAAAATACCTGTAGAAAACATTGGGAGGTATAGAGAAAGCTCCAGGCTCTGTATTCAGAGCCCTGCAGCAGGTCTGGGACTGCAGGTAGCTACTACTCCCTGGGCATGGGGAAGTCCTGAGTCACAGAGGGCCTGTCACAGCTGCCGAGTCTGGAGCAGAGGCCACCATGCCGTCTCAATCAGCAATGTGCTCTATTGCTGCCACAACCCTGTTTCAAACATTCCAGAAAAATAGATTCTGCGGCGATACAGGATATTGCTACTGAAATAGCCAGACACCTCCCCGACCCCCGCTGCCAGGGGAAACAAAACCAGGAACACACCACTTCCCCTTCCGAACCAAGCTGCAGGGCAATTCTGAAGAGGGATCTCCAGTTTTCAGATCTTACATAACAGAAAGGCTCATGGGGAGGCTGATGGCATGGGTAAGGGTACCGGTTCATCACGCCAGCACATGGATAAGGGACCCGGATGATAAGAAATAGGCTGGAGCCTCCCGTGTTACAGCCATGTATGGTAGACGAGCAAACAAGGGAGAGCACCCCTAACAGAAACTGTGTCCACAGACTAGGGAAGGAAAAGCACCCCAATTAATCAGCTAGAGAATATAGAAGACAGAGTTATATGGGAACTGTCTTGTCCTAGGGTGACGGCGGGCACTGCTTTATATTGTTTTAAGATATGCTGTTTGCAGTAAGCCCTGTTGTTCTGTAGCCATTAACATAAGTGGTGTGTAGTAACATAGCTCAAACCCGGGTAAACTGAAGTTCAGATCCAGGCCCAGTTACAAAGCTTTGCCATCAATCCCTCGGACTTCCATCCTGAACTCCCTCAGTTTTGGTTTGGTTTGGTTTGGTTTGGTTGGCCCTGTACTTTTTTGGGGGGGTCAGTTTCCTTGATAGTACAGGAGGATCCTACATTGCTTCTCCTATCCAGTCACTAACCTAGGCCCAGCCTGCTTAGCTTCCGAGATCAGACAATGCCGCGTGTGTTCAGTCTGAAGATTCTACATTGCTTTTTAAAGTCTAAACTTTCAAAGGATGGTTATCCCAGACCTCCCAGGGATGCCATTCAAGATTCATTCTGTGAACTCTTGGCATCTGTCATGTGCTTTAGAGTAGACTTGGCAGCTAGGACACAAGTCCCTGAATACTGTAGGGTGATCATGTTGGTTTCCAGACCTCTACCCCGTCAAGTGAGACTTCTGGGTGCTCCTGAACATTCCTGTACAGATGGGACTGTTGGCCACTGGGTGCCTAGTGTGTGGTGTCTTACAACATGGGGTTCAAGTTTGACCGGGATAACGTATTCTTGCTGGGCCAGGAGCGTTATTTGCAAACTTCCAACACGATTAAATTAATGACAGGGCTTATGGGAGAAGGAGGAAGAGAAAAGTAGATGGAAGGTCAAACTTTTGGAGATGGTGGCTGGGTGCGTCACACTTAAGTCCCTGGCTGCAGGTGACTAGCACCCTTCCAGACTCTGGTCAGGTAGGTTAGTAGGAGGCTGTTTGAAGCGTTCTGTTGTGGTCACAGGGGTGTTCACCCTGTGGGCTCAGGTTCTGTATGTGGCTGCACGTAGATCAGGATATTATTAGTGGCACCCAGCACCAAATCATAAACTTGCTTCACATGTGGAATTTTTTTTTTTTCTTGACGGGTTGACTCATTTGCAAGGTTCTCAAGCGTGAACTTTGCAGGTGACAATGTCATTGTGAGAAGGTTGGACAAGCCTGGCTATGCAGCGAGGACTGAAGAGAAAGCCTTAGAGAGGGAATAGCCTTGGAAGTGCACTGTTGCCTCTGGAGTCGTTTGCCTTTCTAGTCCTGCGGGTGCGGCTCTGAGCATGTTGAAATAATGACAGAATACAGGATTGGGTGGGTTCCAGATGACTCGGACTTCCCAGTGGTTGTGGAGGCCAGGGGTTCAAGGGATGGGGAGCAGAGCCATGAAAGCCAGGCAGAGCTTCTTGGATTAGTTGAAGATGAGGAAAACATGGTGAGGAAACATTATCACATAGTTAGGATTCAGTACTGATTTAGAAAGGGAGTTGAAGGCATGCCCAGTGTCTTGATACTTTTTTTTCTTCCTGTTTTTCTATTTTATTTTATTTTTTGTCGACTTGAGACAAGCTAGAGTCATTTGGGAAGAGAACTTGGTTGAGAAGATACCTCCATCATATTGCCTTTAGTCGTTAAGCTGTAGGGCATTTTCTTGACTAGTGATTGACGCGTCAGGGTGCAGTCCACTGTGGGCGCAGTCCACTGTGGGCGGTGCCACCCCTAGCCACAGGAGGTCTTGGTTGCAGTATGAAAGGTAACTGAGCAAACCAACAAGCAGGCCCTCCATGGCTTCCGCTTCAGTTCCTTCCTTCAGGTTACTGCCTTGACTTTGAGGGATTATGAACGGTAAGCTAAAATAAACTGTCCCCTCACCCACATTGCTTTTGGTCATGGTCGGGTTTTTTGTTTTTTTGTTTGTTTGTTTGGTATTTTTTTGGTTTTTTGAGACAGGGTTTCTCTGTATAGCCCTGGCTGTCCTGGAACTCACTTGTAGACCAGGCTGGCCTCGAACTTGGAAATCTGTCTGCCTCTGCCTCCCAAGTGCTGGGTGGGATTAAAGGCGTGCGCCACCATGTCCAGCGGTCATAGTGTTTTATCACAGCAAGAGAAGATACCCAGCAAGAATCAGGGCACCCAGGCCACTCAGAGTGGATGTTGTTGAGGGATTCTAAGACACAGTGGCAGGGTAGGAATGGGGAGGGATGTGGGGTAAACAGAAGATAAGGCTAAAAACGGGGAACTGTGCTCCCAGTTCTCCTCTTCCTCTTATGTGTGTGGTCCTGCACCTGGAGGACACCTATCTCCATAGGTTCTCTTTGCTGACTGTGTTGGCTCTGACTGCCCAGGAACCAGCTGCCTGAGTCAGCCTATTCTGTCTGTACATTTGAGCTCACCTGTTCGTTTTAATTACATGACACTTGGGTTCCCTCTTCTTCCCCAGAGAAGATTTCTCTCTTTAGGTGATCAGCTATTGATGTCAGCACGGGATTAGAGTTACTTCAGTCCATCTACCCCTCCAGCCCGGTTAGGGGTTGATTGAGATAGAAAAATCATGTGTTGGGCCAAGTGCTGGATGAGCCGTGTAGCAGGTTCATGAAACTGATTAGTGACGATGTCTTTGCAGTTTTGCAAAGCACTCACGCGATCTGATTGGATCCATGGTGCAAGACTACAGCATGCCCTGAGAATGCTACCCCATTTCATAGATGAGGAAATTAAGGCTCCCAGAGGTCAGTGTCTTGCTCAGGTAGAAGCAACTGGAACAACTCGGTCAAACCGAGCTGTGAGTCCAGTCTAGGTCTGATCCAGTTCATTGCTCCCCGATCCGGGCCAAGCCTGTCTACTTTAATTTGCTTTTCAGTAAGGATTTATTATTGATCCATTCAGCTCAGTAAATACAAAACCCATGTGGTAGCATCTTTCACAACATCGTACCATATGATACACTACAACACTATACTATAAAATAACACACAGTATACACACCACACACACACACACAGAGTATACACACCACACACACACACAGTATACACACCACACACACAAGACACCACACAAACACAAAATGATACACAACTCCACACAGTATCACAAAACAGCACACACCACACCACCACATCATACAGTACACCAGAAGATCATGCATGACAGCACATCCTACACAAAAACCATACAACACAAAGTACCACATAACGCTATACCACACGCCACACAATACCACAAGACAGTACACCATAATATATATTAAAAAAAAAAGCCGGGCATGGTGGTGCACGCCTTTAATCCCAGCACTCAGGAGGCAGAGGCAGGCAGATTTCTGAGTTCGAGGCCAGCCTGGTCTACAGAGTGAGTTCCAGGACAGCCAGGGCTATACAGAGAAACCCTGTCTAGAAAAAAACAAAAAAGAAACAAACAAAAAACACTTGCTGCAAAATACACCCACCATGCCGTCCAGTACCACAGCACACCACACAGCACAATGTGCCTCTACACCATACATACAACACATAGTACCATACACCTTCACACCACACCAGAGACTGTTCTAGCTACGGTCGCTCAGATCCTTTCAGCCCACAGAGATTGCCTGAGAGAGACAAGCACAGGCATTCAGAACAGGCATGTGAGACCTTACCCTTTCCTGACCTACTTCTGAAGCTGCTGTCACTGCTGATCTCTTTTTCTTTTTCTTTTTCTTTTTCTTTTTCTTTTTCTTTTTCTTTTTCTTTTTCTTTTTCTTTTTCTTTTTCTTTTTCTTTTTCTTTTTTCTTTTTCTTTTTCCTTTTCTTTTTCCTTTTCTTTTTCTCTTTCTTTCTTTCTTTCTTTCTTTCTTTCTTTCTTTCTTTCTTTCTTTCTTTCTTTCTTTCTGAGGTTGGGGTTTTCAGTTCTCCTTAGATGGTTGATTCAGTGGTTTTTTTTTTTTTTTCTCCTCCCAACCCCCTCAAGGAGCTTTCTGGTCCAAGCAAACAGCTGGCACAACTGGAAATAGTATTTTAATCTTTTGGAAAGTGGGGCAACCCAACTGCTTTCCATATTTAAAACTTTATGCTTTGTGCCTTGGCATGGTGGTAGCTGACTATATTTGCA